>JAVIAB010000101.1:64715139-64942639 GCA_032433765.1 Megaustenia siamemsis | reverse complement strand
AAACTGACAAGTCTATATTAAAGGAAAATGAATTAACCTGGAGACAGTTCAGCGCTACAACTAACTTGGACATAACTATAACTAGTTACAAAAAATGTAAAACTGAACTAAACAAAAGAATATAAATGGTACACAGTAATTTTAATAATAAATGAAAATGGAAGTATACTGCTGGAATTATGCAATCAAAAATATTTGTTTATCATCAACACATTCTTTAAACAGAGAGAGTAGCAAATATACACCTGATACAAGAGGAATGACACAACAAGCAGAAGCCAGATATATTTTATGCTAACAAGAAAACAGAACAAGAGAAGCGTAACCGACAGCAGAGCTGTTCCTAACAATAGGGCAACACGAACCATCATATACTATGATTACACTCAGATAGCCAAAAACAAAGAGAAGACACGCAAGCTAACAAAAGAAGCAAAACGAACAAACAATACAAATCATTTAAAAAAACAAATTAAAAAAACAATTAAAACATCAAGAATCCAGAAAATCCCTAGAATAAAAACTAACAGAGGAATTCAATAAACTCCTAACGAAGTAATACAGTAGAAGAAGAATGGTAGAAGTTTAAGAAAACAGTGATCAACATCTCAAATACATTATATGGAACGAAGCGGAGGGAAAAATAAAGGAAACGAGTTCACCGTAGTGGAACGAAACAATCAGAGAAGCAATTAAAAACAGAATAAACTGTTTAAAAATTGGAAGAACCAAGACCAATATGAAAAAAAAATATGCCTGGAAAAAAAGTTCAACTTTTGATCAAAGAAGCTAAGCTGAACACGTGGACAGGATTCCGACAAAATGTTAGCAGGGACTTCAAGACAGCCACAATATATTTCTACAAAAACAATATAAGCAATAAGAGTGAAAAAAAGAAAACCCTCACCCTAATGAGCTCATAAATGACAAAGACGGAGAGCTAATATCCAATAACCAACAAATGCAACATGGATAGAATGGATATTTTGTGGATCTTTTATATGTGGCACCAACTACCAACAACACAAATAAAACCAAACAAAAATGCACAGACTCTGATCCCAACATTATGAATGAGGAAATCGAAGAAGTAATCAAATATGCACCAAGAAATAAAGCACCTGATATAGATAACATACCTATATAAATAATAACAGCAGCAGAAGAAATAGGTGGGACATAGCAGCACAGAATATTCAATGCTGCATGGCACCAACAAACAGCCCCAGAAGACTGGCAACATACATTCATCGTACCAGTATGGAAAACGAAAGATAGCAAGATAGACTGCAATCAATATAGAGGTATATTGTTTTTCAACCATGTAGGAAAATTAAACGCCAAAAAATGTGAAACAAGGCTGATACCAATAAAATAATTGCAGTTAAAGGATTGTAATATGGGGTTCCGGAAAAAAGACAACGCATGATGTACTGATGTTCTATTCAGTTGAAAATAGCTATCAGAAATAAAACGAAAGAAAGCAAATCAAGATGTTTGATAAAATTCAATAACCAGAAAAAAGCAGTCAACAGAGTAAATAGAGAACAACTACAGGAGATACTAACAACATACGGAGTCAGTCAATATCTAACCAACATAATAAAAAGTCTATACATTAACAACAAATGCACAGTCTGAAAAGCTGCAGGTTATACAGACTATTTTGAAGTTAGATCAGGTGTAAGATAGGGGTGCGTACCCCCCCCCTCCCCCTCTCTTTTCTGTTTATTTCATACACGGACTATATATGAATATCAGCCAACCGATTATACATAGAGGGCATCAATGAGCTTTAATTTTCAGATGGACAAACACTAATACATGGAAAAAGAGAAGACCTACAAGAATACATAAATAGACTCAACAGTACAAGCACAATCTACAACATGAAAATCAACATTAACAAAGCAGAAACCATGAATATTGTAAAAGATAATCATAATATAAACATAACTATGGACGGTAGACAATTAAAACAAATAGAGAAAGTTAAATACATAGGAAGACTAGTGACAAACTGCAATTCACAAACAGCAGAAATAGACTCAAGATGCAACAGAGCTTGTCAAATTATTGGACAACTATCGCAACTATTGTCCAAAAAGGAAATAAATATAGAGGCAAAACGGGCACTGTACAACACAATCTTCATTCGAACGTTCGAAGGTTGAACAGATATCAGTCCTGGACCTTAGATGCAAGAAAAGAAAAATTAAATTGACATTTACTGGAATGAAATATTTAAGACGAATGACAGGAAACAGTCAGCGAGATAAGATCAGAAATAAAGAACTGGGAAAAAAAGCAAGGGAAACTATCCTGTCGTATAATATATGAAGAAACATCATATAACATGATTTGGCCACGTGACAAGGCAGAAAGATCAAAACATAACACAGGGAGGGTTCAATAAACGTTACCAGAACACCAGGTCCAAAGGCCGCCATGAACAAGATGGATTGGCGAATTATTAGAAACAGTAGGAAACAACGGGAGAAGAGGCGAACATATGGGCAAAAGACCACATATGATATCTCTCCTCGACGCTGAAAGCCAAATGTGGAAGGACAGAAGAGGAAGAAGAAGTAAGACATGACAGACGTTAGTAAAAAAAAAAAAATAGTTCATTAGTACGCCAATGAATAAATGGTGGAAATAGAGACATAAAGGTGTTTAGGGACAAAATCGTCAATGCCAAAGGGCATGGTTCTTCATAATGAAAACAAAAATTGCTATCAAATTATCACTATCATTAAGCGAGATGAGTTAAGCATACTAGACACATACAAAAACAGCTGTCAGAATTGTTTCAGTGCCAACTCTATCATTTATAATATTAATTCTGATTATGTCTTTTCTGGTAAATCTTAGCACGTTTATCAACGTTCGCAACACATCGTTATAGTGGGTGACTGTCTTCATTGTGTCCAAAAAGTAAATATTAAATAAGAAATAACTAGAAAGTTACAAAAATAAACTAATTCAGCAACACCAATAGATATAACAGCGTTAAATTAGAAAGATGTAAAAGAAACCTATACTGTACAAGTAAAGAACACATATCAGAAGCTGCTAGAAGAGGGGATTGAGCAGTACAGAAGAGAACATCCTGAGGAAAAAGTCACAACAAAATGCCAATGCATAAAAAACATCATGCAAGAATCCTTCAACAGCTTACCCAAAAAGGAAAGTAAGAAAAACAAAAATGGATAACTGACAAAATCTTAGAAAAAATGGAAGAAAGAATTAACGCGAAAAACTCTGCTAGATACAAGGATATTAACAATGAAATACGGAGAACGTGCAAAAAATGCAAAAGATGACTGTCTCAACAACAGATGTCTAGAAGTTGGAACTATGGAAAGTAAACTAAACTTAAGAGAGATGCACACAGAAATAAAGAGAATGACTAATAAAGACAAAAAAGCTACAAGAAACGGATGTATTGCAGACAAAGAAGGAATAATGCTAACAGGCGACAAAGATATAATAAACAGATGGCAGGAATATATAACATAATTATGTCATGACGAAAGGGACAAAACGCCATTCATAAAGTACACATACAACTATTAAATCATGAAATCAGAAGCAGAAAAAGCTATAAAAACAATGTAAAAGGGAAAGACAGCAGGACCTGACAATATACAGATAGAGATGATGCAGACTCTAGAAGATTTTAGCATTGAAGTGATCACAGGCATATGCAATGACATATACCATACAGGATACATACCAAACGAAAAATACACATCAACTTTTTTAGCATTGCCTAAAAAGAATGGTGCAGTTGAATGCAGTGATTTTATAAGAATAAGCCGAATGAGCCAGTTAACCAAAATTTAACTACAAGTTATACAGAAAAGGATTAAGAAAAAAAGCAATACTGAATTACATGAGCAACAATTTGGATTCAAGAAAAACAGTGGCACAAATGAAGCCATATTTAGCATGAGAACATTGATTGTAAAGTACAAGAAGTAAACAAACCAATAAATGCCTGCTTCATAGACTACACCAACGCTTTCGATAGAATACACAAAACCAACATATAGATTGCCCAAAAGGATATAAATCTAGACGACACAGACATACGACTAATATGCAATTTGTACTGGAAACAAACAGTTTTAATAAAATATATCAAGGAGAACTCCAATAACCAATGGATATAAAAATAGGAGTAAGACAAGGATGCACCCTATCACAAAGTTTATTTTCAATGTTTACACTGAGCAAATCTTTAAAAACATCTCAGACATGCAGGTCCTACACATTAATGAAAATATATTCAATAACCTAAGATATGCTGATGATACTGTTCTACTAGCAGAAAATCCTAAACACCACAACAATTGTTTAATGTGATAAACATAACCAGAAAAAAATATGGACTAGTTATGAATATCAAAAAGACTAAAACTATGATCATAAACAAAGAAAATTCTCAAGACTTACAAGTAAATATCACAGTGGAATGATTACATCTGGAGACAGTTCAGAGCTACAACTACCTTGGACATACTATAACCACTGATGGAAAATGTAAAATTGAAATAAACAAAAGTAAAAATAGGTATGGCAAAAAGTAATTTTAATGCCATGAAAAATATATTAAGAAAAAAACAAATAACAGAAGAGCTGAAACTATGAATGGCAAAATGTTACATCTTCTCAATATTACTGTATGGTGCAGAAACATGGACATTAGACATTAAAACAGAAAATAAAAAATGAAGCCTTTGAAATGTGGATTTATAGAAGAATAGGTAGAATTGGTTTGAAATAAAAGAAAACAAACGACGACGTTTTAAAACATCTAAAAATAAAAAGAGAACTACTAAATACAATTAAGACAAAACAAATGAAATTGTTGGGGGACGTTAAAAGATACATCAGCCTACTAAAATTAATATTGGAAGGAAGCTACAAGGTAAAAGAGGCAGACGCAGACCAAGAATAACATGGACGTAACATCAAAAGATGGACAAGCCAATCTATGACAATCTGCACCATCAAAGCAAGAAACATAGTCGGATTGCGATCAATTGTAGACAACCTTCGTTGCTGAGACGGCCCTCGATGATGATGATGATGAGAAAGTTATGGTTATGGAATGTATCACTGCAAACGAATTAAAATTCATAAAACGTTGATGACATACCACGGAATTAAGTTTGATCGCAGCCTGTGTTTTCGGGATAACGTTAACCATGTGATAACAAAATCCCGCAAAGTATTAACCGCTTTGATGGTCATGGCAGCTGCTAACATCGAGCAGAGGCTACTTACTCTTCTGTTCCAGGGTTTAGTCCTCACACCAATCGAGTATGCCCTGATAATACTTACTGTCAGTACAAATCAAATTGATAGACTGGAGAAAATACAGAATGAAGCCATGCGCATTATCTTGGGATGTACAAGGGAGACTCCTCTGCAGAAATGAGGCATTTTCTTCACTTTCCAACCATGGATGACATAATCTAGATCTGGAGGGCACGATCATAACTGAGGATTAGCGCAGATAAAGAGCACCCACTGCACCACGAGTTCAACACAGGGAAAGGTGCCAGGCTAAAAAGGCAAATCATGAGTGGGCCGAGCAGACGATGTCATTAAACAGGCCTGAAGGCTTACCAATATCAACGTTGGCGAGGAGTGGATATCTGTGCTTACGTCATTCAGGGGGATAATCTCGTGTATTGTCTCACTCGACAGGAAAAGTAGGGAACAGAACTCAGTTGTGGTCAATACGGATGTCAACGGTCTCATCTGGGATAACACGATGAGAAAGATGCAGTCATATATACAGACGGATCTGTAATACGACACCAAAGAAGTATAAGGGCATTTACAGCACGCTCGACAGGTATATTTGTCAAAGAAGACAGTGATGCATGCGTCATGACCACGAGTAGCATGACGATGGAGGTGATAGAAGTGACCAGGACATTCAACAGGTTAGAGTCACAAGACTACACCCACGCATGCATACTGAGTAATTCGATGAGGATAATACAAAGGTGGAGGCGGGCTCTGCAAACAAGCAATGGTTAGAGTCATTGCATAAGTCAAAAATTCGTAAGATCACCTTTGTCTATATCCCTAGACCTGCGGGTGAATGAAAGAACGGACAGGTTGGCTAGCTGCGCTGTCGTTGAGGACGGTCAACCAATTGATCGGGCGGACATCATGAGTGCTCTCTGAGATGTGGGAAGAGCACAGGACTTCGACAACCACAAATCCACGTCACTCCTTTGGATGAAAGAGATGGGAGTTAAGATGGACAGAGTCAAAAATGAGAAACTTAGTGGGCGTGTAAGAAGACATATCAACCAACTGACTGGAGCCGTCAGTCGCTGGACACTGCGGGACTTGCTGCAGTAGGAATCTGAGCACCTATGGACATGTTCGGAGTGCACTGATGATTACACGCAAATAACTGAATAACTCAATAACTCAATAACTCAATAACTGAATAACTCAATAGCTAGAAAGCGTGGTTTTACTAAAATTACAAGTACAACTTTGTCTTCCAAACATGAGTTTTGTAGGTTTTGCTGTAGAGTGACAAAATGGAAGGAGAAATAACGTACCATTTGCTATTATGAAATAATGATGCAATCCCTTGATAATGTTGTAATTAAAAGAGCATATTAAAGTGGCATCACATTATAGAAAAAAGAAGACATAAGATATGCCGATAACTAACTAATCAAGATCCAAGACAACGACTGAAGAGATTGACGACGGAGCTTTGTTTACTTGGTTGTTTTATTACAAGCCTTTTTTTACAAAGCTTTCATCAACTCTTTACTATTGTTTGTTTCATTAGAAACATTGTTTTTTTTCATATTTTCCTCAAATACTTAATTGTTTATTTCATCGTGTAACGCATTTGACCAATTTCAATAAGTTATTTGTCTCTATATCCTCAGCAATCATATTCACATGGCATTCATTTTCTCAATCCTGTCACTTTTAATCAACAAACGAGCATCCAATCTACAGAATCATTGACCTACAATAAATATCAAATATAAAAACTGTAATAGGTGCTATCTCAGTTATATTTCGTTCTTTTGTCATTCTAGGTTTTTTTTCAAATAAAACTCATAAGGCACATGCGCTGTTTATATCTGTGCCTGTAGTCAATCATATTAATTGTCCTCCCTCCTTTCTCTCTCTCTCTCTCTCTCTCTGTCTCTTTCTCCTACACTCGCACTGTTCGTTAAAAAGTCTTACAGACCATACTTCTATATTCTTCAATGTATCTTCATCTCTTACTTTACATTAACACAAATGATGTTCAGTGATATGTTAAGAATATTAAAGAGTAAAGTATTGCACTGTTGATGGCTAGGTCTAAATATCACCATCTGCCACATTCAGTTTTCGGTGGTCGGCAGTTAACTGTTAGAGAAGACCAGTTTCCACAAAGTTTGAGGTATGCGATATCTCTTTAGAGCATCTAATATACTGAACGTAGCTAATAAATGGTAACACTTACTTCTTGTACCGTTCGTCTAAACTGAAACAGAATATACGAAATAAAAGGTACGGAAATCATGTTCTCCAAATAATGATCGTTCAGCTTAGAAAACAGCACACACTTTGTGTTTATGTAAAGCCGAGGCCCCATAAATTACTGTCGTTGCGCATTAAATGTGTTTGTAAATTATAACTGCCTCCCCTATCTTACATGCTCATTGATATCAAAACTGAAATATTATGTCAACGATGCCATGACAACCAGAGAAAGTTTTGGTGTGAACATTCTGTTAACAATTTGATCAAACGTATAGGTGTAACTAGCAAGTTTACCGGTTCACAAAACTTACACTTATTAATTGATCTAGCAGCTGACCATCTGCAACCACCTACACATAGATGAGGTTAAAGTTAAACGAATCAGCACATGTATTCTATTGGTATGACATTTTACTTAGGGATATGTTCATCTAAATCGTTGAGTTAATGTATGCCTTTGGACATCAGCACGGCGCGTCTTAAATTACTTCATCTTGTTGTACTAACACACGGATATTGAGATATACGTTTGTGAGGGACTCTAACGTGTGTGACATGTGATACTGATATACAATAATCCTAACATGCCTGCTATTCTTATATATCTTGTCTGCTACTGGTATATGTTTACCGTCACAGACATGTGATATTTTATACGTGTAATCATTAAACTGCTCGTAATATGGACTTATTCAATGAGGTTAATATGAGTCAAGTAAATGTATAGACCGATCTTTAGTAGAAAGAGCCATAGAGATGAAAACAGATCAATACCTATGTTTCATAGGTTTATTACAAAGCATTTGAAAAAAGTAAAGCACTAAGAAATAATCAACATTTTAGAAAGCATAAACGTAGACAACACAGATCTAAGAATAATAAAGAGCATGCACTGGCAACAAACAGCGGCCATAAGAACTGAAAACCAATTGGGAATGCTTCAACAAATAAAACAGGGTGTTAGACAAGGTTGTGTGATGTCACCAGATTTGTTTAATATTTATAGCTAGATTATTTTAAGATCCATAAGGGGCATGATTGGAATAACAATTGGAGGTCAAAATATAAATAATCTAATGTATGCTGATGATACAGTCATAATCGTTAAGAGTGAAAATGAGTTACAAAAAATGTTGGACATTATAGTGAAAGAAAGCAAAAGTAAAGGACTCAGCCTTAATACCTAAAAGACAGAAGTAATGGTAACAACAAAGAAAAAGACATCACCTCAGTGCAAAATAAAGAATGGTGGAACAATATTAAAACAGGTAAAGAAATTAAAATATTTTGCCACTTTGTTAACCTCACGTGGAAAATGTACAAAAGAGGTGAGATGCAGAATGGCTCAGGCAAAAGCAGCTTTCCACAAAAAGAATGAGGAAGATAATATGCAATCCAGTTTTGACAATAGAAACAAGAAAAAAAAAGAGTTCTTAAATGTTATGTAGCGCCAGTCTTAACACATGGATGTTAATCATGGACAATAGGACAACAGACAAGAAAATCACTGGAGTCTAATTTCCAATATTAGGAAGAAACAATCATCATTGTTTGGCCATGTAATGAGAAGATAAAAACTGGAATATATTGTAGCAACTAAAAATTTGAGGGGCGAAGAGATAATGGGAAGCAAAGAGAGAAAATACTAGACAGCTTAAGAGAATGGCTTGGCAGAAAGTCAACAACAGAAATGATAAAGAACTATCGAGATCGAAAGTTGTGGAGAGACATGATCACCTACGCCAGTAGGCCCGGTACTTGGTGATGATGATAGGCCGTTCAAAGAGTTATGCAGTAAGTGTTAATTTGTATTATATTAAGTTTTGAGTGGAGAGTAGGAAACTGTTTCTAACATTCATGACGGTCGTTATCACTATCGCCGCCAAGTGGAAAATTACGTTCTTAAATAAGACTAATATTATTAGAATTTTTAAATAAGACTAATATGTCTCCCTGATTTAGACATGGGCATATTCATCCATATATTCATAAACGAAATGACACTTAACTTGCAAACTTTAAAAAAAAATTATTATTGAAATATATTAAAAGTAAGTAAATTAGATAACACAATATTCACTGAGTGTTCATATTAATAAAGGATATCTCAAACAAGACTGCAAGGCGGTGTTGCTAAACATAAACACACAGTGTATAGGGTATGACGTCTATATCCAATATTCGTTTTCCTTTTAAAAATTGGGTTTTGTAAAACTGTTTTAAAATTAACCCTTTCTTGGATCCCCTTTGAACTCAATGGGTCCTAGAACAATGTACTGGCTGTGCCTCTCTCACCTCACCTCCTCTCTCTTCAGAACTGTTTCTCACAATATCTAAATGTGAGGAACAACAAATAACTGGCTACATTTATATTGCTTTCACTGAATCCAAATTATGGACTGAAAATAATGGAACAAAAAATGCACACAGACATGATCTATAGAAGAACATATCTTGAGCTATTGTTTTTATATCATATCATCGTTCGTCTAACAGAGGATAATTATTGCATCCTGTAATTTGCCTAACTATCCTGTTGTCACTCTATCATTGGCTGTTTAGAAGCTAGTTACGTACTAACAACACACGAAGTAAGGCAACAAATAACTAACTTGTATACACCTTTTTTCATAGGAACAACAACCGCACGGACAGAACAGCTGCACATGTGATTTTGAAATTCGAATATGATTTAAATAACGATTTGTATTCCCCCTTTATTCATTACTTATATTGATAACATATGTAAATGAACCAGCTATTCTAAGTTAGGGATTGTAAGCAAGCTCCTATGTCATATAATCTGGCACTAACATGAACGCGTGTATATATATATATATACAAGCAGACACCATTGCAATAGTAAAAAAGTACCATGTCAAATATAGCGTTTAGTTCAAAATAAATAAAACGTATATTATTTATAAACAGTCGGGGGGGGGGGGGGGGACGGAGCAGAAGCGCCTGCGACCTGCTGTTGCAATAGCAGGGTCGGCGCACCATCAGCTGACCAAGAACTAGCAGTTCTACCTCCTCGTGGTCTCCCCTGGTAATAGTTTGCGTCAAAACAGACTGGCTAACAGAAGCTAGGATCGCCGTGTACCCTGTAGTGGTGGCTGTTGCTGATATCATCATCATCATCATCATGTACCCTGCCGGTTGGCGTAGGCGATCATGTCCCTCCACAATCTTCTATCTACAGTGCATCGTATCAGTTCTGTTGTTGACTGTTTTCCATGCCATGACACCAAACTATCCAGTATTTTCTCTTTTTGTCGTCCGCGATCTCTCTTTCCTTTTATTTTGCCAGTTGTAATCAAGTATTCCAACTTTCCTCTTCTCATGATGTGCCCATAAAATGTGGATTGCTTCTTTCTGATGTTTTTTTAAGAGCTCCCTTTTTGTGTTGGCCTCTATGAGAACTTCCTCATTGGTCTTTTATCTGTCCAGGGAACTTTCAACATTCTTCTGAGAAATCCCATTTCTGTGGCTTCTAACCGTCTTTTCATTTGTTTGTCTACTGTCCATGATTCGCTTGCATAGGTCAGGATTGGTTCTATATAGCACTGATGAACTCTCTTTCTCATTTTTATTGACATAGATTTGTTGCATAAGATATTTTTCATTTTCTTAAATGCTATTTTGGCCTGTGCTATTCTGCTTTTTATTTCTGAGGTGCATCTCCCATCTGATGTAATTATTGTGCCCAAGTATTTGAAACGTTGCACTTGTTTTAGATTTGTCTCGTTTATGTTTATGCTGCATGATGGTGATGATTGTTTTTTTCGATATAACCATTACTTCTGTTTTCTTACTATTCAGACTGAGACCTTTCTTGTTATAGGTTATTGGTTATGGAAGGCCTCGATATCACAGCAAACGAAGTAAATCCATAATTGCTCAACCGCCCGTGCCAGTGGAATCATCCGAATTACTAACTCATCTCCCAAACAAAGAAAGGTAACTGTAGTCCCCATCGTAGCAGCCTCAGCACACGCCAAAAGACATAAGGCGAAACCGCGCAGAAAGTGAACACAACCAACTGTTCCCTGTCATACGATATAATCATTCATCGTAAACAAGCGGGTATATAAAAGCAGGATCAAAACGGATGAGACACAGCTCACGGTGTGCACAGAGTACTTAACTCAGTAGCTCCTGTAACAAGCCGGACTTGGAATATGAGGAAACTGCAAGAAGGAACACGTTTCAGGCAAAGCCTTCAATGGTTCCTGCCGCCTATCCACCATATACCATGGGAGTTCACGTCCTCCCGAAAATGATGATCGTCGTAGCACTTGGTGATGTTAGGCCATCATTGATGACTCCAATTCCAAACATATAGACACACAGTGGTGGTAACTTATCATTTCCAATCCAACAGAAGCCACATGACCTGTAGTTAGTAAAACCACAGAGAGAATATGATTTTGTGACCTTCACTGATTCACTCTTGGATGTGAATGGGTAGTTTACAAAAGAGGAGAAGTTTTAAACTACAGTGATCCCATTTAAGACAATTCTGGGATAGCAAGGCAAGTCTCCTTTATAGCAGCAGAACTTGATGTTCTCCGCTCCCTTCTTGTAGCTGCAGCCACACGATTCTGATGTCTCATTAACTTGGACATCATTCAAGAACAATGTCAGATTAACATTCCATAGATATTGCTCTGCTGATGAAGTGCTTGGTGCAACAGTTGTATCAATCATACAGGAGGCTCCTAGTCTGTGGTCATTAATATCACAGACGGCACATGATGTTGTTATATTCAGTGTTTCTTTCTGGGGTGTAAATATGTGGCACACACACGGAGAGTGGTTTGTGGTCACAGTAATCCCATTAAAGACAATTCTAGGGTAGCATGACATAGCTGTTTCAGAACAGCACAATCCTGTGATGTTTTCTGTGTTCGCTATAAAGCTGCTGCTGCTACACAATCCTGACCAATTATAGGTGTGGACATTATTCACTTGCAATGACAAAACTGCTTTGTTTACATCATAAACCTCTGGAAGCGAATCATTTATGGGACTAATAGTACAATTTATTCTTCCATCGGGGATATCTTCATTGAGTCCCCAAAAAATGGTCTTTGGTTAAAAAGCACATATGCTTTTGAGTTAACACAAAATGAGCCCACTTCATAGATTCAAAATGATCCTTGCCAATGCCATCCGTTTGTACAAGTTAGGTCATTAGCTACCAAACGTCCGAAACGAAGCCATCGAATTAACGACTTTATCTACAGCGAAGGTTAACGAACTGTGAACAAACATTTATGTTCAAACCCTTGAAAACATTTTCAAAAATGTGCCAACTCGCTGCAATAACATATATCGTGGTGTTCAATGTAAACATTGCTTAGTCCATAGCTCGAATATAAATAAGCTGCCATTTTGGTGCGTTCCATGACGTCACCTTTCTTGTTGCTTTCTTCTACTATTATGTATATCATTTCTTGTAGTTCGTTCTCTGTCTCTGCTATTAAGACTGTGTCATCCGCATATCGCAAATTATTTATGTTGTGACGGTTGACTTCAATCCCTTTTTTGTCTACTATTGATCTCATAATATATTCGCTGTAAAGTGAAAACAAATCCGGTTACAGAACACAGCCTTGTCTGACTCCTTGTTTTATATATTGGAATTGTCCTGTTTGGTTGTTAATTCGTATAGCTGCTGTTTTTTGCCAGTACATATTTTTTATGATTCGCAGATCCTTGCCATCAATGTTTAATTTCTCCAGCATATTGATTATTTCCACATGCTTTACTTTGTCAAATGCTTTCGTGTAGTCTATAAAGCACATATATAGATCTTTCTTTAACTCTATAGATCTTTCTATCAATGTCCTTAAGATGTATATTGCGTTATTGGTGCCCTTTCCTTCCACAAATCCACATTGTTCATCACTTATTTCTGGTTTTATTTTGTTCCTTACATGTCTCATGATTATTCTTAGTAATATTTTAGTCATATGGCTCATGAGACTAATAGTGCGATGGTCTTCACAATCAGTGGCGCCTGACTTCTTCGGTATGGCTACAAAGATAGATTTTAGTAGATCCTCGGGTATGTGTCCAGTGTTATATACGTCATTGAGTAATTTTGTTATGACTTGTACTCCCAATTCTCCTAATGCATTTATCTCTTCGATTGTTATATTGTCAGGACCTGGAGCTTTGCCTCTTTTCATGTGTTGAATTGCGTCCTCCACTTCACTCTGCATTATTGGTGGTCCTGTGTCTTCATTTGAATTGTTTAATTCTGGTCTTTCATCATCATAGAGTTGACTGATATATTCTGTCCATCTTTCCATTGTCTTCTCCTGTCCCATTATTATATTTCCTTCCTTTGATTTCACACATTCTGAAACTTTTACTTCTTTTATTCCTGTTAATTCATTTAACTGATTGTGCATAAATTGTGGGTCTTTCTTTTGTTGTTTTTCCATTTCTTCACATTTATGTTTTAACCATCCTTCCTTTGCTTTTTTGCACTTGTTTTGGATCTCTTTGTGCAATATTTTGTATGCTCGTTCTTCTTTCTTATGTTTTCTTCTTTTGTCCATTAGTTGTAATATTTCTACTGTCATCCATTTCTTTTTGTTGATTCTTTTAGTCACTGGTATTACTTCTTTTGATGTTTGCTGAATCGATTGTTTGAGCATTTCCCACTGCTCCTGGATGTCCTGTATTTCCTCAATAACATTATATATATTTTGTACTATCATGCTGTACTTATCACTCATCTGTTTATCTACTCTTAGCATATCTAGTTCTAATTTTGTATTTCTTGGTGATTTCTGTGCCTTCCGCAGTTTTATTCTCAACTATCCAACTACTTGTACATGGTCACTATTGCAATCTGCTCCTGGCCTTGTTTTAACAGACGTTAGCCCATTCCTAAATCTTCTCTGTGCCAGTATAAAATCAATTATTGTGTACTTTTTGTCTGGGCTTTGCCATGTCCATAGTCGCCTAGGGTGTTGTTTGAACCAGGTGTTACCTATAATCATTTCATGTGTCTTTGCCCAATCTATCAATCTATCCCCTCTGTCATTCGTCTCGCCAAGGCCATGCCCCCCAGTCACATTTTGCACTTTAGCTGTTCCTTCCTTTGCATTGAAATCCTCTAATACAACAGTTATTTCATGGGATTTACACTGTTCCATGGCTGCCTTTAGCTCCTCGTAAAAAGTGTCAATGTCTTCTTCTTCGCTATTACTTGTTTGTGCATAAACTTGAATTATGTTGATATCCATTGGTCTGCCACTCAATTTTACTAGCAGAATTCTGTCTGATACTGGCCAAAATCCTTTCACTGTTTTCCTTCTTTCTCTATCTAACATGATGCCTACTCCTCTTTCGTGTGTGGTTCCCCCAGAGTAAATTACATTTCCACTGTCGCGTTGTAATAATCCTGCTCCTGTCCATCTCATTTCACATAGTCCCAAGATGTTCATTTCATTCTCTTCATTTCTTGACTGATGTTTTCTAGTTTTCCAACCTGGAATGCTGATCTAATGTTCCAGGTTCCTATTGCTAGTGTCTCTTTATTTTTGATCTTGCATACAGTTGCTTGATGACGATCGGGTGTCACCTGTAGCACATGACGCTCCCTACCGGACGAGGTGGCTATGAAGCCCCCATTAACGTCGTTAGCTGTAAATAGAAGGTTGTGATGTGTCATGATTATTCAAGGCAATTTAAGAAGGTAATTTGCCATTCCTTTCCTTCTTGGCAGTGGCTGTACTAGTCGGTGATCGCAGTCATTGTCTCTATACATGAGATCCTCTGCCTGCCATCGCGGTGTGGGGACCATAACCGGCACTACTTGACGGCTGCTCCCACAACACCATCCACCACCTCCTCCAATGGCTTCACATAACCCTGATAGGGGGCTAAACGGGGAACTCCACCTTGCCCAGGGATGTCCCGAAGACTAGCGGAGGAAAGGAGACGTCTTACTCCTTCTTTGGTAGGGCAGAACCCTAGCCCGCTAACCTTATAGATATATGGATGGATATAGAAGACCCAGTATTGCAGTACCTCTGGGCTGGACTAATAGTTTCCCAGCATTGCATGGGATAGACGAACTCCAACTTCTCCAGTAAGAGCCAGGAATGTCAAGAAAGCCTTTACGACCCGCCACATCAAATGAGTCAAAAGGCAACCTGCCCGCATCAACTCGAGGCAATCCGTCAACAACAACAACAACAACAACAACAACAACAAACACGTGGGAACCAATTAGGTAAAAATGTTGCGATGCAATAAATTATTATTTAAAAAAAAAGGTATATCAAATATTGTGACACCAATCCCCGCGTCCACATCTCAACATAGTACACATATATAAATGGTGCTACCTAGTGCAAATGAAATCATTATGTAATTAAATTTTCTCTCCATCATTTAAAACACTCTCACAAGTCAGCTGTATTGTGATTGTGTATGTTGGGACCAATTTATAAATAACATTATTTATTCACGATGTGTAATTTTGTAATTAATATTTAATTGTCATTCGCAAATAAGTACATTAATGTAGTGAGTGATCTCGTCAAGCTTGGTGTATGTTATTTCTCTATTGCTCGGGTAGCTCTAAATAGTAGTCGAAATTGGCAGATCGTGTCTAACGCGAATAACAAGTGTACTTTCTGTAAAAGACGATCCACCATTGATATGCATATTTTTCTTATTGCGACAGATGTAACAAAATGCCACAAACAACGACCTACGGATGGTCTGTGTATCGCAATTATGCATCTCTTCGACATAGATGACCATTCAAAGCCCCTAAAGAAATAGGCTAGGACCAATCAATCAAACTTCGCATACATCAACTTTCTGATATCTGCAGACACTGATACTATCATTAGTTTTGCATGGGTTTGTGGCAATATATTTTAATGTCATAGGGGAGTGAAGTAGGCATTTGGAAGTGAGAAGTTCAGTTTTCTTCCTCTCTGTTATTTATTTCCCCCAAACTTGTTGAGGTACATGTCTATTGTTTCTTCCTTATAAATGGGTCGGTCGACTGAGGAGTGTCAATGAGATGTTGACTTTTGGCTGAGGAGTATCAACCTTCCACGGATTTTGTTACCCGATTAGCAATTACTTGTGAACACGTTTTCTCTCTTTCTATCGTCACCGTTCAGCAAATGAAGGGTGCACCGTGACTCTTTATGCTTTATATTTGTCTAAAAGACTGCACAGAAAATGTGAAGGCAGGGCAGGCACATGTGATCCAAGTATTAGACAAGTGGACCCTTCGTATAGTAAACAGCATGTAGGATAACGTTTTCATAGAGATTCATAGAGGAAGTAAGATATCACCGGTAATATAAGTTATTTGTAAAGTGGATCTATTTTAGTAGTAACGAGGCGAATACCCATATTAGCGAGCCATGTGTAGAACAATCGGACTGTGGACATTTCGCTTAAGGGGAAGTGAATGTAGTTTTAAAAAACAAGTGGGACTGGAACCTTAGTTTCGGAAGATGGATGTTCTGTAATCATATTGTGGAGTGACAGTGAACAGACTAGTGAGAAAGTGTCTGTAATGTTGTGTTCCATGAGATGGATTTATGACATGGAAATGACCGTGGTTGTTATGTTACGTACACTGTTCAGGGGATGTACACAGAGATAATTGATACAATTTGTGATGAGAGAGAGCAGTGAGATTATTTACGAATAGTTAGGAGGTAACTGGAACCTCCTTAGCTTTACTTTGATACCGAGCGGTGATCCACGCCGCCGGGATGTTGTATTAAGACCACATGCTCAGTGGACTGTGTTAATAAAGTAATTCTATTCTTATGTACAAGAGACTTGAGAGTGTGAAGTCAATTTTATGTAGATATATGTGTGACGTATTCCGACCCAACTGACGAACCAGACACAACGTGAAGTACCAAGTTTGACAGTTTATATTTAGCGCGTGGGCACATTTAAATAGGAAGAAGTGACAGTCACATGTATAACTCAGTTAACAAAATGATGTCACGTTGTTAGTATAACCCAGTTAACAAAATGCTGTCATGGTGTTAGTATAGCTCATATAGCAAAATGATGTTATGTTTGTTGCATAGCTCCGTTAGCAAAAATATGTCATGATGTTTAACTCTTGATCAAAAAGATGTAAAATTGTTTCCATAATTCCTTTAGCAAAATTTGCATATTGTTTGTATAACTCTTTTAGCAAAAGCATGGCACGATGTTTTTTTTTATAACCCTTTTAGCAAAAATATTTCATGCTGTGTGTATAACACCTTTAGTATAAAAAAGATGTCACGTTGTTTGCATAACTCCTTTAGCACACAACAAATATCACGTTGTTTGTATAGCTCCTTTAGCAAAACGATGTCTCGTTCTTCGTATAACTCCTTTTGCAAAAATATGTCATGGTGTTTGTATAAATCCTTTAGCAAAAAGATGCCATGTTGTTTGTATAACTCCTTTAGCAAAAAATGTCACGTTGTTTGTATAACTAATTTAGCAAAAATGTCACGCTGTTTGTATAACTCATGTAGCAAAAAATGTCACGTTGTTTGTATAACTCATTTAGCAAAAATTATGTCATTTTGTTTGTATATCTCCTACAGCAAAAAGATGTAATGTTGTTTGTATAAATCCTTTAGCAAAAAGATGCATCGTTCATCGTATAGCTCATTTAGCAAAATAGGACATGTTGTTTGTATAGCTCAGTTAGCAAATGATGCCATTTGTTTGTTTAGATCTTATAGTAAACAAATGTCATATTTATTGAATAAGCCCTTTAGCAAAAATATAATATGTTATTTGTATTGCTCAGTTAGCAAAAGATGTCATGTTTTGTATAGCTCCTTTAGCAAAAAGATGTCACAGAAAATTGCATATTCCTCATTCCTGGCGTTTTCGCTTTACCAGAGAGCAGCATTTGTTTGCATTTTCTATAGCGTCGATCAAAAGTGAAAATGTTCCTTGAAGAGAAAATGTGTTTGTCAAGAATTACAACAACAGCAAAGTCAACCACATTATAAATTTGTTCATCTACTTTATAAATTACAGTTTTAAAAATCTACATCTATATGTTATACATATGATTTACATTGTTTTGGTTGTTCAACACAGCGGCAGATTTGTCTTTTGTAATCTAGAAATACAAAACAAACAAGTTAGATTATTACATTTGAAATTTCATCAATGTTTGGAGAAGCTCAAATTGGTCTCTCATACAATATATACATCTTGATCTATAACACATTTGATTATTGTGAACTGAACGATGTGTATTGAAACATATGTTCACAAAAAAATGTAAGTTGTATGCTTCAATCTACTATCCTGATTGGATATATTTGGTTTCAGCTCAAATAATATGTATATCGTGAGTGCTTTCTATACATCTGTTTTTGATCATTTGTTAAATCCAATATTCAGGTCAATCATGCATGTCGTATATATGTGAAGAAATGCAAGTAACAAGTACGAGTTAGTGGTATATAAATTACATTAACAGAGTGTTTACAAATTGTCTAATGTACAGAAACAGACTTATAAGGGATTGAGTGTTCTTTACAATTACTCATTTAGAAGCGTGGGTTAAAATACCGAGCCGTTAATAAGAAACCCAAATTAGGGTTCCATGTAATTAGGTCACCAGCTTCATACTTGTGTTAGACGTATGTTTAAACATCATCTTTAATGCACAACTTTTCTTCACTCCCTTTTTTACCGGCAAGCTCTGACATCAAATCTGCTCCATTCCGATATTTGGGAATGTCCTCTACACGTTTGTGGTGCAACATTCTGAGATTATCTACTGGTTATCTCATGTTGATCCTCTAAACATACACAGCTGTTCATGCAGGACTACAAGGCTCCAATATTTGAATATAAATAAAATCACTGATAAAGGTGGACTTCATATTTTAAACAACCACAAGTTTACTGCCTCAGGTTAGCTCTTAAACTGACTCGCTGGTGTCGATAGGTTGAATTGATTGCTGCAAAATAAAACACTGTGGCTCACATGAAACGTTAAATGTCATATTTTTTCTTATATTTTCGTAAATTTAAGACCATATTATTACTTACTGTTGTGAGTGCATTCAACTGGGTTAAAAACTGAAATATGTTTTTGTATCGAAGAAATATGAATGATATTTATGCCAAGTCGTTGTTTTTTATTTAAGGAAAGAATTGTACTAACAATATAAAACAATGCGAGTTTTTCTTATTCTCTCAGGATTCTTGGCTCTCACTATACAAAATAAAAATGATTAAGGGAGAAATTAAATATTTTTTTTAATTGTCTATAAATCACTGGCAAAAAACACCGCAATTTATTACTATCTTCAGAAGGAATATCGATTTGACCATGTTGTTAGAATTAAGAAATTTGGCATAAAAAAATAGGAGAAAAAAGATAGGAGGGAACAGAAGATGATCTCATATGTTTTGAAAGAACGGCGTGATAGATGGCCACTGGCAAAACTGGTAACACAATTGTAGACAAATAATAGTAAATGAATTTTATTATAGAAGGAAACTTCCGAGGCGATAATTAGCGAATCATTTCAGAGGAAAAGGTATGTTTACAGGACTCGGAAAAAAATGACAAATAATCAACAACATAAAAAAACCAAAGAACAATATTTGGTCCAAAGCAGGATCGAACTCGTACTCCTTGGCACAGCGCCTTGCCACCAAAAACCAAACTCTAGGGAACACTGCCAACTCAGCTAACTAAAACATTAGGTATCACTGGCTATCTCTATCACGCACGTGTTATCATGACTATATCATAGATCTGCCATCACAGCTCGGAAATAAATTGTGTATCTGTATTTTTCCTATTAAGACAAATATCTTCCGGATAGGATTGGGATGAATACTTGCGTTACATACAAACATTTATAGCACGAAACAGCACGATCGGTTCTTTCCAGTGGTTTAGACTGGAGACAAACAATAATACATTAATAGTATTATAGAAGGAAACTTCCGAGGCGATAATCAGCGAATAACAAAATTGTATAGACTCACTTTTGTGAACAACAAAACAAGAGAAACTCAAATTTGTTGAGAGACACGATTGACTACCCAAAGAGATATGAAACATGATCTTAATTTATATGCAGCTACTCCCACCCTATTTCCTGCAAAGCTTTGCCACCTACATTATTTTGACAATTCAGCCACAGAACATGGGCTACATTATTTCGTGACATCCTTTCTTATCACATATCTTATCAAATATATTTTTCTCACATTCACTGTTTATCTGTTTTCTCCTACAGTTAATTATTTGCATATAGACCGAATAAACCTGATCAATAAACATGTTTAGACGTAAATATCATTATTTTGTTTTTTTTTTATTTATATTATTGTCGTTTCTATATTATTATGCTTACAGTTTGTGAGAGCTCCCCAATCTGAAAGGAAGAAAAGACACTATTTTATACAACATGTTTATCAGCGCAGATATATAGACCACTCGATGTTTCAACAGTAGTCATTATGGTTTGTATTGTTTACAATTGAATACAATTTTAAAGTCATTTATTGAGATTTTGAGTGTGGCTGAGAATGAAGATAATTATTCAATGGCACTGCTTTTCTATCGACCTGAAGTGGTGATGATACTCCAAAATTGTCTTGACAAAGATATAAAAAAACAACATATATTTGAAACAAATATATTGTTTTAGACACAAGGTTCATCACAAACAGAAGTAGAACGTGTACCTTAATCATCTAACAATTTAGATTTTAAAAAAATACTTATTGCCATTCTCATTTATTCACTCCAACCTCCTTATGCCTTCTGCAAATTAGGCAAACCTAGAGATCGTCCCTACATTCACTGGTATCTGCCGTGACCTTGACTTTTGGCTAACCCCATCTGACGATTTGTTCATCTCCTCCAACTGACCATCCATTGTCGGGATGTTCCTTACAGTCAATCATCGTCCTTTACTATTTCATTTTCCTGACCTACATTATGTCCTGTTACTTCGTTCTAGGGAATCATAGGAGGAAGAGGTATGTATTACAGCACTCAGAATAAATGACAAACAAACAACAAAGGAAAAAAAAACAATGTTTTTCTTTTTGGTGGCTGCGGTATGATCGTTCATTATGTTGTTGCTGTTTGTTTACTCTGTTGTAGTAAAATAAATCTGGAAGTATTTGATATGATGAATCTGTATGGTAATAAAGACATCACAATATTTATTACGTGACTGAGATCACGTGAAATAGTTTCAATGTTTATTCATCAAATCACTCGACCTCATATTCTGATCTTCGAGAAATCGCTTGATTCGATAGTTAGTGATGACAGTCTATTAAACATTAAAGTTACTCTTATGATCAGATATTGTAACTTCTTCTCTCAGTTCCTCGACATAAAAATGGTACCTATTTTATTTTGCGTGTGGAGTCTGTGCGCTAGGCTACCGCCATGTGGAGATGTTCACATCCCTAATAGATCGCATAGATCCTGCTCTATTCATCATCTAATTCTTTATGCACTACTTGTAGAGTAAAAGTAAGTAAAGTACCCCCGTCACGCCAAGTGGCGTATAGGGATTATGGTGTTTGTGACCATGCATTTTACAGACTTTCTGAACATGATTTTTGGGGTAATGTGGTCGGTATAAGCCCGTGCCGCTTCACTATCCCAGAAGAAAATCAGGTTCCCATTAAATGCTTGGTGAACCGGGAGCCGTATAATTTTATCGAACCTAACTTGACCTTCGTAGTTCAGTTCACTAACCACTGAGTTATGGAGGCTCCTACTTGTAGAGTAGTATCCATATATAACCTTACCTGGATAACCTCAGCATCACTAGACACTGATCACTAGGAACTTTTAAGCTATTCCCTAGAACTGCGCCTACTAATTAACTCACTTCTTGATTAATCAGACTCTATCGTATGGTACCTCGTGCTGCATGTCTCCTTGTTAGAGGACTCTTTAGAATTACTAATATGAATCATCATTGAATCATCGAGTAGATAATCTTATCAGGAAAAAAAAATCATTATCTTCTCTTTGTGCCTAACTACATTCTTATTTTGCAAGTTACCGTCATCTCTCAATGAAGGATATAACGACGAATATCAAATGTACAGGATATTAAATACATGTACAAAGCGGGGCAGCGAGTACAGCTGCAGAAAACATAAAAAAACACACAATGTTATTGAACAGATAGACCACCAGAAAGACATGTCAATCTACTACACCTTTTCTGCAAAAGATTTCATTAGGTACATCAAAATATGCCAATTAGTTAAATGGAACATATAAAGAGATGGTATACAGAAAGCACAATACAGATTTAAAGAAATGGCGAAAAGAATGGTTTTTAAGACCCTGGCCAGGATTTACGTATAATATGTTTAAATGTTTTTTTAAAAAGACAATTTGGCAGGTAGGAATTAATTAGACCAAAGAACCAAACTATGAAAATTTGGAAAAAAATGAAAATACAAAAAAGAAAGCAGGTGCCTTATATGGTGCGAAGAAAACAAGAAGAAAATGGATGATATGTGTGGCGGAAGTCATCAGAAGTATTATGACCTGGCGAACTGAAATGGGAGGGGACAGGAGTACTAGAATCGTGTTTTATGTTATGTAAGTGTTCACATGGCGCCCGCCTGTTTTGCCAATTTAAATGGTTTGAGTCAACGTTGGCAGATGATGGCATATGTCAAATTTCGGGAAATGCACATACAGCTCTCATGGAAACCAAAATGTTTGCACGAGAAGAAGACTTTGTGAACCTGTTGGTGCAAAAGGACATGTACTACATGATCTGTTTCAACGGGTTGTACCCAGCATGTTCTTGTGAAGGCGGCGGACGCGGCTACTAACCAATAAATGTCATGAAGGTTACTATCGGATTTAAAAGCCACAAATAGTGGGTCGGACATAGAAGGCATGTAGTAGGACTAGAGTTGGGGATAGGAAGGTGTCGTTGTATGATCCAGAGTATAGCCAGATAATGAGAGTGATGGGTAAGAGAGAGAACACTTCAGTTAGAAATGGCTGGTTTGTGGTAGAAAGATCTAGAGTGTCGGCAATAAGAAGAACATTTTTGGAGAGCAGGTTGCAGGACAGATTCAGAGTAAAGACAGCGACGCAAAGAATCCCAACATAAGGTGGGTCTGATGAAGAAGGTCGTCGACTTGATCACAGAGACTTATGAGGGGTAGGAGTTGAGAAAAAAAGATTTAGAATCTCGATAGTACAAAGTTGCGAAAATGAATAGAGAAGGTAGAATTTAACATCAGTAGGTTCATAATATATGGAGATATAGATGAGAGAGACAATACCCTATATTTACCTCTTCGGGTGCCTTTTTTAGACATCTCGGTCTATCTTCACCCATCAGTATTAAATACATCCTTTGTTTTCTATCAAGTTTTTTTTTTCTATTTCCAAATGCTAAGAGTTCTTTGACATGTACATAATACACACGGGCCTTCCTTTTATTCCCGTTAGCCGAGATAAATAGACATTTCACCACCCATAGACCATGAGATTGTTAAGTCACTAAGAAATCATAGATCTGATTCCTTGTTTTTTTTTTTCTTTCAATTTTCCACAGCCTGTGGTGGGAATGGAAACTGTGACTTTATTCTCAATGGTACGACTATTATCTCTAGACCATACAGTCATTCGTGTTCATTTTAAAAGATGACATTACAATGTTTAAGTTCGAATCTTATTTGTTGTGTTTACTTTGAACAAGACGTTTCTTAAAAATGATGTTTATGTTTTATGTTTTGCAACAAGCTTACTAATATACTAGTTCACATGATGTATGTATGATTTCCTTTTTAATGTCATTCCTAGCGTGCCACATTATGAATCCGGTGTCTCCCATGGCGTTAGATGCCGGTCGTAGATCAGCGACGAGCTCCACCAATTGTATTCTAGGTTCATACTTCTCTGACCTATGTTGCTGACGAAGTGGATGAGAACAAGAGACATTACTAGATTACATTAGCAACTTTGTTTCTACTCGGCCAATAGTTGTGCCTTTAGGTCGCAAATATCAGCTTAAATACAAAATTTGTCCGAATAATAGAAAAGTAAATATGATCTTTCCTATCGCTGTATCGATGTTGATGCTGTCAGCCCACATTGCTAACGAAAATTCCACCAAAAAAAACCATCTACAACATGAATCAGTGTCTTTAAGCACAATGTTAAACTTTTAACCGGTGCCTTATCTGTTTTAGATTGATTAAAGCCCCGTCCACCGATATCGAACATTGGTTATTGATTGACTGAGTCCAAGGATATCGGTTTCGATCCTGATCTTTAAAATCTATGTTCTGTTTAATGTTGTTTTTTTTTTTTTTTTTTAGGAAACTAAAGTCGTTACAGGCACATTACAATACGTAAGAAAAAAGTGAGGCTGGTTCAATAATAAGAGCAAAAACACAACATTATGTATACAGAAAATGACCAGAAAAGCTCTTATGTTTCTTCTCTATTCAGCATATATCCAGTTAAGCCTACCCAGAGTGCACACACTGATCATGACACAACTATTTCTAATTCCACACACTATGCATGGCCTTCACCTTTGCAAACAATGTTTTTACTCTCTCTGTGTCTCAAATAAGGATAGTTATTTATGTTTCACGAACAAAACCTCAAAAGTATTTATCTCCCCACGTACTTTCTTTAATTGTTCCACCTATAGGGGTGACATATATTTTTTTTTTTATGCTGCATGATAGTAATGATTGTTTCTTCGATATGACCATTACGACTGTTTTCTTACTATTCAGACTGAGACCCTTCTTGTTGCTTTCTTTCACTATTATATCCATCATTTCTTGAAGTTTATTCTCTGTCTGTGCTATTAAGTCTATGTCAACCGGATATTACAAATTAGTTATGCTGTGACAGTTGATTTCAATTCATTTTTTTTTCTACTATTGATCTCATAATATGTTCGCTGTAAAGTGTAAACAAATCCGGCGATAGAACACAGCCTTGTCTGATTCCTTGTTTTATAAATTGAAATTTCACTCTTTCAACAAATCTATGTCAAAAGAAATGAGAAAGAGTTCATCAGTGAAAGATATAAATAATTCTGACCTATGGAAGCGAATCATGGACAGTAGACAGTAGACAAACAAATAAAAAGACTATCACAGACCACAGAGATGGGATTTCTCAGAAGAGTGTTGAAAGTTCCCTGGACAGCTAAAAAAAACCAATGAGGAAGTTCCTAAAGAGGCCAACACAAAAAGGGAGCTCCTAAAAAACATCAGAATGAAGCAATCAATATTTTTTTTCGGGCACATCATAAGGAGAGGATAGTTGGAATACTTTGTCACAACTGGCAAAATAAAAGGAAAGAAAGATCGCGGACGAAAAGAGAGAAAATGCTGGGTAATTTGGTGTCATGAAATGGGAAACAGCCAAAAACTGAACTGATACGATGCACTGTGGATAGAAGATTGAGGAAGGACATGATCGCCTACGCCAACCGGTATGACACATGATGATGATGATGATGATAGAGGTGACCAGTCGTTAACATTGATGGATGTAGAATAAACAAACAAGTAATGAAATGTGGCTGAGCTAAATAGTGTGATTGTTTTCAATTTACATTTGTTACTAAAATATCACTTACCTTCATTATTGTGTTTAAAACAGCAGTAACCTAAGAAGATACAAATACTGTGATTAGAAAGTGAAGCTATAAACATGTATATTGATCAACATTAATGACGTACCAATTCTCAATACAAAACCGTGGGATATTTCTAGTTTTTTTTTCAGTCTCGATTATATCACTGCAGTATATATAGGGATATGCATAATCTCTCTCTCTCTCTCTCTCTGCGTTCAGGACTCAATCAGAGTAAGGATTCCAGACTCTCATATGAAGTCAGCTGTCAGGCTAAGTGTGTTCATATGCATAATAATGCGGTGCTACAGCAAAGATGATGATACGATTGCTTATAAGTGACAGATAAGAGAGAGAGAGAGAGAGACATTATGCAGATATTCGGCGACACAACGTTTTCCCACTTTGCGGTCGTTACAATGTTTCTGTAGGAATTATTAAAAAAAAATTAGGGATACGGACATCATTAGCTCATTTATGTTAATTATTTTTAAAGCTGAACAAAATGAAACAAAATATGTAAAGAAATTGAAAAACAAAATCGCATGTGTGTGCTGATCCTATTCATGTAAGAAAGAACGATCCCGGTCAAGGATGCGGTTTCTGAGTGTGCAGCCACTCAGTAATTCCCATTGTTCGAAGCTATTTGATCAGTTATTGTATATTACGTGGTAAGGTCCTTGATGTTGTCAATTCAGTTATTTTCATTTTGGATGACACAACAGTCACATTTCCATTGACGATTTCCTGTCTTATAAAACGCAAGTAGTATACAAGGGTCCATTTGAATATTATTTGGCCCGTAAATTAACAAAGATATATAGTAGGCGCGCGGCGCGCCTAATGTACCGTAGGTGCAGGGGGAGTTAACCGTGACCTCTAGTCCGGTGACCCCGGAAGTGCGCTGTTTATGTCTGGTGTGTGCTGACTTTGGAGCGCTTGGTGTACTTGAGCGATAGTGATAGGTTAGTAGATTATACAACAGCAATGAAAAACGATCAATATAAGACAGAAGACAAAGATATATTTTATTCTTTTATTAGCTCAATAGGTGTATAACATACATTGATATTATATAACATTACAAAAATATTCAGTACAGTGAGTCAATATATAGTACATGGATAACATTTATTTACAGATAGGTAGTTGGGTGTCTGCTTAGCGTTGTGTCATAAATGAATCATAAGGGGTGAAACTGTTAGAGATTCCTGGTTAGGCTAAGCTGGTAGTGTAAAGAGTTAAATATCTAGAGCGTAGTCGAGACGTTATCATCAGCTACCTTTCTTTTTATATAGAAATAGGAAAGAGCATTTCTTGTTTGACTGTAGGAAAATATAGAATTATTTAAGACTTTGAAACCTACATTTTTTCCACCCTTGGCCTTTTGCGTGGCGAGAACCTCTAAAAACATATCTTTATCTAATTTGTTGTGTTGCTTGCTTAGCCCTTTACAACTGATTTTATCGTAATCCCCACTACAATGGTACTTCTTACTACATAAGCTAACAAGAGCTGGCCCTTCGTACTCTAGTTTAAAAAGCCCGGCCGTTCGTTTGGTGTATGCTTTAACACCCTTACAGTTTATACAGTCTGTCTTGCTAGTATGTTCATCGCAGCAATGGGTGTATGGAGGTCGCCTAGTGTGTAATAAGGGCTGTATAGGGGTCGGCTAGTATGTCGTGATGGGTGTACGGAGGTCGTCTAGTGTGTCATATTGGGTGTATAGAGGGCGTTTAGTGTGTCATGATGGTTGTATAGGGGTCGTCTAGTGTGTCATGATGGTTGTATAGGGGTCGTCTAGTATGTCGTGATGGGTGTACGGAGGTCGTCTAGTGTGTCGTATTGGGTGTATAGAGGGCGTTTAGTGTGTCATGATGGTTGTATAGGGGTCGTCTTGTGTGTCATGATGGTTGTATAGGGGTCGTCTAGTATGTCTTGATGGGTGTACGGAGGTCGTCTAGTGTGTCGTATTGGGTGTATAGAGGGCGTTTAGTGTGTCATGATGGTTGTATAGGGGTCGTCTAGTGTGTCATGATGGTTGTATAGGGGTCGTCTAGTGTGCCGTGATGGGTCAATGGAGGTCGGCTAGTATGTCGTGATGGGTGTACGGAGGTCGTCTAGTGTGTCATATTGGGTGTATAGAGGGCGTTTAGTGTGTCATGATGGTTGTATAGGGGTCGTCTAGTGTGTCATGATGGTTGTATAGGGGTCGTCTAGTGTGCCATGATGGGTACATGGAGGTCGGCTAGTATGTCGTGATGGGTGTACGGAGGTCGTCTAGTGGGGTATGATAGTTGTATGGAGGTCGTCTAGTGTGTCATGATGGGTGTATGTAGGTCGTTTAGTGTATCGTGAGGGGTGTATGGAGGTCGTCTACTGTGTCGTGAGGGGTGTATGGAGGTCATCTGGTGTGGTATGTGGGGTGTATGGAGGTCATCTAGTGTGATATAAGGCTGTATGCCGGGCGTCTAGTGTGACATGAGCGCTGTATACCGGTCGCCTAGTGTGGCATGAGGGCTGTATGGCGGTTGTCTGGTATATCATACTTTAATCAACCAATAAGAAAAATGAAGGAACATTACATTCAACATTACTTATCTTAACTACTTTACATCAATACAGTTGAATAACGTGTTATCGTTAAGTCTTACCATACTTTAAGAGAAAACATTCAAACTTACAGTATAAAATATAGTCTCAATCATCTACACTGAATATAACCTATTATCGATAACCCTTAACATACTTTAAGAGAAAACAAGCCAACTTACGGTGCAAAACTCCGCTAGACTGAAGTGTAGTATGACCTTCCTTGAATCAATCAAACTTATAACGCCGTCTAGTTTAAATATAGCCTGGTAAGAAATGAATAAATTAGCCAATCAGCGAGTGACTATGCCAACATCGACTGATACCTGGATCAACCAATCAGAGAAGAGTATTAGTATAGGAGGCGGAGCAAAGAAATGACTGACAGGTGGATTAACCAATCAGAGAAGTGCGTTAGCCCAAGCGTAGGTAGTGGCTGTCGGGTCAGCAGTGGGGGAAAAATGTTGGGTGGTGGATTACTTGAACTCGTTTTGACCCCTGAGGCAATTCCAGAAGAGTTCTATGACCTCATTTTGACCGCTGAAGGCTTTAATACCAATGTTTTCCACTTCAACGAACGACATACATCATTAAAGGTGATTACTTCAGCTCTTAGACTTTGGAGTTCCATATCTTTATCACTTGATTGAATGACAGACAACAGTAAAGATGCCCATTTCAGGTAAGAAAACTTAGTTCCAAACCCTAAAATTTCTACTCATAGTCACAAACTTTGATGCAAAACCCTAACAATTTAGTCCCAAAGTGATACTAGTTCGACACGACAGTCGTAAATGTTATATGCAAAGTCCAAAAGTTTGTCAAAAAGACAACCTTAACTCAAAATAGTTAGACACAAAGCCCAACAATTTATATCCAAAGTCTAAAAAGTTACTCCAAAAGACAACTAATGTAACACTTAACCCCAAAATTTCGTCGCATAACAAACAGTTGAACTCAAAAGCCTAAAAATTTAGTCCCAAAGTGATACTAGTTCGACACAAAAGTCGTAAATGTTTATGCAAAGACCAAAAGTTTGTCAAAAAGACAACCCAAACTCAAAATAGTTAGACACAAAGCCCAACAATTTATATGCAAAGTCTAAAAAGTTACTCCAAAAGACAACTAATGTAACACTTAACCCCAAAATTTCGTCGCATAACCAAACAGTTGAACTCAAAAGCCTAAAAATTTAGTCCCAAAGTCGTAATTGTTCGACACGAAAGTCGTAAATGTTTATGCAAAGACCAAAAGTTTGTCAAAAAGACAACCTAAACTCAAAATAGTTAGACACGAAAGGTCAAAAAAGTATATGCAAAGTCCAAAATGTTACGTCAAAAGACAACTAATATAACAACAAGCCCTAAAATTTCGTCGCATAACCAAACAGTTGAACTCAAAAGCGTAAAAATTTAGTCCAAAGTCGTAATTGTTCGACACGAAAGTCGTAAATGTTATATGCAAAGTCCAAAAGTTTGTCAAAAAGACAACCTAAACTCAAAATAGTTAGACACGAAAGGTCAAAAAAGTATATGCAAAGTCCAAAATGTTACGTCAAAAGACAACTAATATAACAACAAGCCCTAAAATTTCATCGCGTAACCAAAAAGTTGAACTCAAAACCCTACAAAATTTAAACCCAAAGGCAAAATAGTTAGACACGAAAGACCAAATAGTTATATTCAAAGTCCAAAAGTTTGTCAAAAAGACAACCCAAACTCAAAAGTTTGTCAAAAAGACAACCCAACTCAAAATAGTTAGACATGAAAGGTCAAAAAGGTATACTCAAAGTCCAAAATGTTACTTCAAAAGACAACTAATATAACAACAAGCCCCAAAACTTCGTCTCATAATCAAAAAGTTGAACTCAAAACCCTAAAAAGTGTCCACTTATCAACCAAAGTCTTTAATACAGCTGAGAAAACCCTAATAAATAATTACAATTTACTAAAAATGTTGCACTTGATGATAGTTGCGACTGTGTCTAAATCATTATTGAAAATATTCATAGAACTCTAGTAAAAACCAAACACACTAAAACACCACATTGAAAGAATGAACTTAAAGTTCACGCCCCTGTCACAACTCTGCTAAGAAAAGTACTGCAAAGCATGAAAGTTATGTCCCCTGCTATAACTCTACTAAACGAAAGTATTACCAAACACGTAGGTTACACTCCTACCATAACCCACTAAGAAAAACAAGATTTTGCTTAAAATACCACATTTATGATTGTTACGCCCCTTGTCCCTTTATGAGGGGACGCCCATGAAACTGTTAGAAATAGTAAATTTAACCTAGTGGCATACCCCAAACTTCATTTTAGTCATCCCTGTATCAAAAATTTACATAAAAACAACTTTTGAAATTACTACCCCTGTACCCATTTTTGGCGGTTACGCCCATGAAACTGTTAAAAATAGTACATTTAACAGCTAGACATAACCCAATCTTTATATTAACCATCTCCGTATCAAGATTTTACATAAAAACAACTTTTGAAATTACTACCCCTGTACCCATTTTTGGCGGTTACGCCCATGAAACTGTTAAAAATAGTCAATTTAACATATAGACATACCCCAAACTTTATATTAAGCATCCCCGTATCAAGAATTTACATAAAAACACCTTTTTAAATTACTACCCCAGTACCCATTTTTGGCGGTTACGCCCATGAAACTGTTAAAAATAGTCAATTTAACATCTAGACATACTCCAAACTTTATATTAAGCATCCCCGTATCAAGAATTTACATAAAAACAACTTTTGAAATTACTACCCCTGTACCCATTTTTGGCGGTTACGCCCATGAAACTGTTAAAAATAGTAAATTTAACATCTAGACATACCCCAAACTTTATATTAAGCATCCCCGTATCAAGAATTTACATAAAAACACCTTTTTAAATTACTACCCCTGTACCCATTTTTGGCGGTTACGCCCATGAAACTGTTAAAAATAGTCAATTTAACATCTAGACATACCCCAAACTTCATTTTAGTCATCCCTGTATCAAAAATTTACATAAAAACAACTTTTGAAATTACTACCCCTGTACCCATTTTTGGCGGTAACGCCCATGAAATCGATAAAAAATTGAAATTTAACCTATGGTATACCTCAAACATAATATTTGACACGCCCATGTATCAAATTTGCCTGAAAAATCAATCAAAAATTAGTAGTATATATCTAGTGATTGACCGGGAAGACTCTCATATAAGGAAAAAAAAAACGGTAGACTCTCATATAAGGAAAAACGGCACCAAAAATTGTGCCTCGATCTGCGGGTAGACTATTTATACTGGGTACAAATAATAATACATAAATATTATTATATGGGGAACTTCCGAGGCGATAATAGGGAATAATAGAACAAAGAAGTATGTGTTAGCACTCGGAAAAATTGACAAACAACACACTTGTTGTTTGTTGTTGTTTGTCTATCAATTTTTCCGAGTGCTAACACATACTTCTTTGTTCTATTATTCTCTAGACTATTTATATAAGGATTTATGTGCCTTCAAAGGCACTTTTGGGGGTCCTATCACTAGATGGGCGTGTCACATATTATGTTTGATGCATGCCAATAGGTTAAACTTCAATTTTTTTATCGATTTCATGGGCGTAACCGCCAAAAATGGGTACAGGGGTAGTAATTTCAAAAGTTGTTTTTATGTAACTTCTTGATATCGGGATGTTTAATATAAAGTTTGGGGTATGTCTAGATGTTAAATTTACTATTTTTAACAGTTTCATGGGCGTAACCGCCAAAAATGGGTACAGGGGTAGTAATTTCAAAAGTGATTTTTATGTAAATTCTTGATATGGGGATGCTTAATATAAAGTTTGGGATATGTCTAGAGTGTAAATTGACTATTTTTTAACAGTTTCATGGGCGTAACCGCCAAAAATGGGTACAGGGGTAGTAATTTCAAAAGGTTGTTTTTATGTAAATTCTTGATACGGGGATGCTTAATATAAAGTTTGGGGTATGTCTAGATGTTAAATTGACTATTTTTAACAGTTTCGTGGGCGTAACCGCCAAAAATGGGTACAGGGGTAGTAATTTCAAAAGTGATTTTTATGTAAATTCTTGATATGAGGATGCTAAATATAAAGTTTGGGGTATGTCTATATGTTAAATTTACTATTTTTAACAGTTTCATGGGCGTAACCGCCAAAAATGGGTACAGGGGTAGTAATTTCAAACGTTGTTTTTATGTAAATTCTTGATATGGGGATGCTTAATATAAAGTTTGGGGTATGTCCAGGTGTTAAATTTACTATTTTTAACAGTTTCATGGGCGTAACCGCCAAAAATGGGTACAGGGGTAGTAATTTCAAACGTTGTTTTTATGTAAATTCTTGATATGGGGATGCTTAATATGAAGTTTGGGGTATGTCTAGGTGTTAAATTTCAATTTTTATCGATTTCATGGGCGTTACCGCCAAAAATGGGTACAGGGGTAGTAATTTCAAAATTTGTTTTTATGTAAATTCTTGATACGGAGATGTTTAATGTAAAGTTTGGAGTAACCCTAGAGTGTAAATTTACTATTTCTAACAGTTTCATGGGCGTAACCGCCAAAAATGGGTACCGGGGTAGTAATTTCAAAAGTTGTTTTTTATGTAAATTCTTGATACGGAGATGCTTAATATAAAGTTTGGGGTATGTCTAGCTGCTAAATTTACTATTTTTAACAGTTTCATGGGCGTCCCCTCATAAAGGCTCAAGGGGAGTAACAACCATAAAAGTGACTTTTAAGCAAATTTTTGCTATGGGGGTGTCTAATGTAAAGTTTGGAGTAACCCTAGAGTGTAAATTTACTATTTCTAACAGTTTCATGGGCGTCCCCTCATAAAGGGTCAAGGGGCGTAACCACCATAAAAGTGACTTTTAAGTAAATTTTTGCTATGGGGATGTCTAATATAACATCAGGGGTATGTCACTAGGTTAAATTTACTATTTGTAACAGTTTCATGGGCGTCCCCTCACAAAGGGACAAGGGGCGTAACAATCATAAATGTGGTATTTTAAGCAAAATCTTGTTTTTCTTAGTGGGTTATGGTAGGAGTGTAACCTACGTGTTTGGTAATACTTTCGTTTAGTAGAGTTATAGCAGGGGACATAACTTTCATGCTTTGCAGTACTTTTCTTAGCAGAGTTGTGACAGGGGCGTGAACTTTAAGTTCATTCTTTCAATGTGGTGTTTTAGTGTGTTTGGCTTTTACTAGAGTTCTATGAATATTTTCAATAATGATTTAGACACAGTCGCAACTATCATCAAGTGCAACATTTTTAGTAAATTGTAATTATTTATTAGGGTTTTCTCAGCTGTATTAAAGACTTTGGTTGATAAGTGGACACTTTTTAGGGTTTTGAGTTCAACTTTTTGGTTATGAGACGAAATTTTAGGGCTTGTTGTTATATTAGTTGTCTTTTGGAGTAACTTTTTGGACTTTGCATATAAATTGTTGGGTTTTGTGTCTAACTATTTTGAGTTAAGGTTGTCTTTTTGACAAACTTTTGGACTTTGAATGTAACTATTTGGTCTTTTGTGTCTAAATATTCTGAGTTTGGGTTGTCTTTTTGACAAACTTTTAGACTTTGTATATAATATTTACGACTTTTGTGTCGAACTAGTATCACTTTGGGACTAAATTTTTAGGGTTTTGAGTTCAACTGTTGGTTATGAGACGAAATTTTGGGGTTAAGTGTTACATTAGTTGTCTTTTGGAGTAACTTTTTGGACTTTACCTATAAATTGTTGGGTTTTGTGTCTAACTATTTTGAGTTTGGGTTGTCTTTTTAACAAACTTTTGGATTTGAATATAACATTTACGACTTTCGTGTCTAACAATTACGACTTTGGGACTAAATTTGTAGAGTTCGTGTTCAACTTTGTGCATATGAGCCGAAATTTTGGGATTAAGAGTTACATTAGTTGTCTTTTGGAGTAACTTTTTGGACTTTACCTATAAATTGTTGGGTTTTGTGTCTAACTATTTTGAGTTTGGGTTGTCTTTTTGACAAACTTTTAGACTTTGTATATAACATTTACGACTTTTGTGTCGAACTAGTATCACTTTGGGACTAAATTTTTAGGGTTTTGAGTTCAACTTTTTGGTTATGAGACGAAATTTTGGGGTTAAGTGTTATATTAGTTGTCTTTTGGAGTAACTTTTTGGACTTTGCATATACATTTTTGAGCTTTGCATCTAACTATTTTGAGTTTGGGTTTTCTTTTTGACAAACTTTTGGACTTTGCATATAACATTTACGACTTTCGTGTCTAACAATTACAACTTTGGGCCTAAATTTGTAGAGTTTGTGTTCAACTTTGTGAGTATGAACCAAATTTTAGGGTTTGGAACTAAGTTTTCTTACCTGAAATGATCATCTTTACTGTTGTCTGCCATTCGTTGAAGTGATAAAGATATGGAACTCCAAAGTCTAAGAGCTGCAGTAATCACCTTTAATGCTGTATGTCGTTCGTTGAAGTGGGAAACCTTGGTATTAAAGCCTTCAGCGGTCAAAATGAGGTCATATAACTCTTCTGGAATTGCCTCAGGGGTCAAAACGAGTTCAAGTAACCCACCACCCCGCATTTTTCCCCCCACTGCTGACCCGACAGCCACTACCTACACTTGGGCTAACGCGCTTTTCTGATTGGTTAATCCACCTGTCAGCCATTTCTTCGCCCCGCCTCCTATGTTAATACTCTTTTCTGATTGGTTAATCCCGATATCAAGCGATGTTGGCATAGTCACTCGCTGATTGGCTAATTTATTCATTTCTTACCAGGTTATATTTAAACTAGACGGCGTTATAAGTTTGGTTGATTCAAGGAAAGTTACTGTTCACACTAGCGGATTTTTGCACAGTAAGTTGGCTTGTTTTCTCTTAACGTATGTTAAGGCTTATCGATAACAGGTTATATTCGGTGTAGATGATTGAGACTATATTTTACGCTGTAAGTTTGAATGTTTTCTCTTAAAGTATGGTAAGACTTAACGATAACACGTTATTCAACTGTATTGATGTAAAGTAGTTAAGGTAAGTAATGTTGAATGTAATGTTCCTTCATTTTTCTTATTGGTTGATTAAAGTATGATATACCAGACAACCGCTATACACCACACATACCACACTAGAGGACCTCCATACACCCTCACGACACAGTAGACGACCTCCATACACCCCTCACGACACACTAAACGCCCTCTATACACCCAATATGACACACTAAACGACCTACATACACCCATCATGACACACTAGACGCCCTCTATACACCCAATATGACACACTAGACGACCCCTATACAACCATCATGACACACTAAACGCCCTCTATACACCCAATATGACACACTAGACGACCTCCGTACACCCATCACGACATACTAGCCGACCTCCATTGACCCATCACGGCACACTAGACGACCCTATACAACCATCATGACACACTAGACGACCCCTATACAACCATCATGACACACTAAACGCCCTCTATACACCCAATATGACACACTAGACGACCTCCGTACACCCATCACGACATACTAGCCGACCTACATTGACCCATCACGGCACACTAGACGACCCCTATACAGCCCTTATTACACACTAGGCGACCTCCATACACCCATCGCTGCGATGAACATATTAGCAAGACAGACTGTATAAACTGTAAGGGTGTTAAAGCATACACCAAACGAACGCCCGGGCTTTTTAAACTAGAGTACGAAGGGACAGCTCTTGTTAGCTTATGTAGTAAGACGTACCATTGTAGTGGGGATTACGATAAAATCAGTTGTAAAGGGCTAAGCAAGCAACACAACAAATTAGATAAAGATATGTTTTTAGAGGTTCTCGCCACGCAAAAGGCCAAGGGTGGGAAAAATGTAGGTTTCAAAGTCTTAAATAATTCCATATTTTCCTATAGTCAAACAAGAAATGCTCTTTCCTATTTCTATATAAAAAGAAAGGTAGCTGATGATAACGTCTCGACTACGCCTCTAGATATTTAACTCTTTACACTACCACTTAAGACTACCCAGCTATCTCTAACAGTTTCACCCCTTATGATTCATCGCCACCACATAGCTAAGCAGACACCCAACTACCTATCTATAAATAAATGTTATCCTTGTACTATATATTTACTCAATGTACTGAATATGTTTGTAATGTTATATAATATCCACTGTATGTTATACACCTATTGAGATAATAAAAGAATAAAATATATCTTTTGTCTTCTGTTTTATATTGATCGTTTTTCATTGATGTTGTATAATCTACTAACCTATCACTATCGCTCAAGTACACCAAGAGCTCCAAAGCCAGGCCACACCAGACATAAACAGGGTCCTTCCGGGGACACCTGGACTAAAGGTCAACATCCCGACACGAAATGTCACGGTTAACTCCCCCTGCGCCTACAGTACATTAGGCGCGCCGCGCGCCTACTATATATCTTTGTTAATTTACGGGCCAAATAATATTCAAATGGACCCTTGTATACTACTAACGCATGTTATACGACTCTACCATCTCAGTTCAATTCTTCATAGTGAATATGCTATTTTTATAATGTCGACTTTCAATTGATTTTTAAAAAATTAAATTTGTCCCTTTTGGTCGTTTTGTTTATGCTTGAAATTCACTGTTCATGTACAAATTAATTATATCTGAAGATTAAATTGATTCCCCTACATCTGTTGTTTAACAACGTGTTACGCAAACAAACGTCTACGGGAATGAAATTGTGATTTCTTATATTCTCCAGTTGTAAACTTGTTTTTGATGTCCTCTCTTTCAGGATTTTATTTCTCTCAAAACAATTCGGTGTGGTCAATGGGACTCTAGCTAGTATATCTGGTTTAGAAATATAAAACATAAATATTATTCCTGACCCCTTCACTATTTTAAATAAATGGACTAAATGTCTCATGTCCACTATTAGTACTTAGAGGTATCTCTCGCTCATTAGCACAGCTGGCAAGGCTTTTGCGAGAGTAATACTAAAACGTTTGCATATATTTGCAAAACGTAATCTTCCCGTGTCTCAAAGCAGATTCAAAGTCGGGAGATCAACTATATCCATGGTTTTCACACTTAGACAATTACAAGAAAAATGAAACAAGAAAAATTGGCACACTCAGAAATCAGTAGACCGGGACAAAATACGCAGTTATATATTGCCTTTGTGGATCTCACAAAGGCCTTCGACTCAGTAAACAGAGATTGGCTCTACAGGGTGTTAGAAAGCATAGGCTGCCCACTTAAATTACTTATGCTGATTATGTCCGTTCATGGAAACATAAATGCTAAAATCCATTTTGATGGGAGTTCATTGGAGAGTTTTAAAGTCAACAATGGAGTGGAACAGGAATGTGTCATCGCCCCTACCATTTTTGGTATATTTTTTGCTGCCCTTCTAAATTCTATCTATCTGTTGACCTTTCGAGCCGTAACCGGCCCATAGGGCATAGACCAAGATACACCTTTTCCTATATGAATTTTTTATTCTAGCAGTTTTCTTTTAAAGATATTTTATCAAATATCGCCATCTGTCTCTGTTCTGTGCAAGCAGTTCTATCTCATTGAAGGAGCCGATTCCTGCTGCTCTTGCCTCTCTCATCAATGTTCTTCTCAGTGTCTTCCTGGGTCTTCCTCTTTTTCTTTTACCTGTTGTTTCCCATATGAGGGTTTGCTTTGCTATTCGATTATTATCTCTTCTCATCACATGTCCAACGTATGACCATCGTCTTTTCTTTATTACTGAAGATATTAGTGGTTGATTTGCGATTTCTCTAATTTCCTCGTTTGTTTTGAATTCGTTCCATTCTATACCAAGTATTTTCCTTAGACATTTATTTTCGAATGTTTTCAACTTTGTTTCTATATCACAGTAAGTTGTTTTCCAGCTTTCACGCGCATACGTAAGGGTTGATAGTACATTTGATTTGAATAGCCTAAGTTTAGTGTTTGTGCTGATGAGTTTTGATTTCCACAACTTTTCAAGGCTTCTGAAAGACATTGCTGCTTTAGCCATTATGATTCTAATTTCTTTGCTCGTATCCCCTTCTCGATCAATGTGACTTCCAAGATAGATACAGTGATCGATCTCTTCTACTGGTTTGTTTTCCATGTATATTTTGTCACTTGTTGGAATTAAACTTTTCATGACTTTATTCTTTTCATGATTGACCTCAAGCCCAATTTTGCTGGCTATTGATGATAGTTTATGTGTGTTTTCCTGCATCGTTTTTATCTGACTGCTGATGAACTATGTCATCAGCAAAGTCGAGGTCCTCCAAATGGTCTCCTTGTATCCATTCGATGCCTTTATTACCAGTGCAGCATTTCTTCATTATGAAGTCCATAACAATTCCAAATAACAAGGGCGATAAAATACATCCTTGTTTAACCCCAGTTTCTATTGGGAAACATTCGCTCAGTCCTTCCTCTGTTCGAACTGCACATGTGTAACCATCATACATGTCTTTGAGAATATTTATGATTTTTGATGGTAAACCATATTGCTTCAGAATTTTCCACAAAGAATCTATATGAATACTATCAAATGCTTTTTTGAAGTCCATGAAGATAAGTACAAAAGGTTTTTGCTTTTCAATGTGTTCCTCCAATATAAGTCGTAGAGTGAAAATGTGGTAAAGACATCTTCTCCCTTTTCTAAACCCAGCCTGTTCTTCACGCATTACTGTATCTATTGAATCCTTTATTCTATTTAGGATGATTTTACAGAATAACTTTGAGGCTACTGACAAAAGTGTCACACCTCTCCAGTTGTTACAATCTCTAAGATTGCCCTTTTTTGGGATCTTAACAATGATTCCTTTTTTCCATTTATGAGGCGTCTTCTCTGTTTTCCAAATGATGTTGAATATTTTTTGGAGATGTATTAGATTATGGCTATCAATTGCCTTGAGGATCTCAACTGTTAACTTATCCTCTCCTGCAACCTTGTTATTGGTCATTAGCTTTAAGGTGGTTTCTATTTCACTCAAGGTGAAGTCATCTAAATTTACATCTAATTCTGTTGCTGGTGTTTCAGCTTCAAAATCTATTAAACTGTGAGGTAGTGGACGGTTAAGAATTTCTTTGAAGTGTTCCGCCCAACGGGCTTTTATGTCTGCGCTTGTTGTTAGCATTAATCCAGATTTGTCTAGAATTGGTGTTCCACTGGATGTATAGGTGTTTGTCAGCATCTTTTGTACAGTATATAGAGTTCTGCTGTCTCCTGTAATTGCAGCTGTCTCTGCTTTCTCTGCCAAGTTGTCTATATAAGCTCCTGTATCTCTTCTTGCTGAACTTTTCACTTTGTTGTCTAATTCTTTGTATGTTGCTTTTGCCAGAACCTTTCCAAGATCTGTCTTTACATTAGTCATGGCTCTCTTCGCTTCTCTTCTTTCTTTGATGTATTTCCACGTGGTGTCTGAGATCCAAGCTCGTTTTTCCATTTTCTTCAATCCAGCACTTGCTTCTGCTGCTGTCATTAGTATTTTGCTCTGTGAGTCCCACATTTCATTGATATCTAAGTCTATTTGTTCTAAATTACGCCTTCGAAAATAGCTCAGGTATATTTATATTCGCACATGATCCGATGGCTCACTGTTCAAAAGTGTTCAGAAAACAGTAATACTAGGTCAAGACATCAAACTTCTTTTAATCACACTGAAATAGTGTCCACTAGAATCAGTTCAGAAATTCACATATTTTGTATCTACAATTACGCAAACCACTTCTCTTGATGATGAAATAAACAGCCGAATTGGTAATGCATATAATCTACTTTCGGCAAGCTCACAAAAAGGGCCTGAAACAACACGAAACTAACACTGAAGACTAAACTCTTAATATATTAAACGTGTGTGTTTAGCACACTATTGTATGGATCTGAAACCCGGACAACATACTCAAATCACGAAAAAAAAGATTAAATGTCTTCTACAAGCGATGTCTCCGTAGAATAATGCACATCAAAGGGCATGCCAAAATAACCAACTTAACTCTCCTGCAACGTGCTAAGTCCCCAGCAATCATGTCGATGCTCAGATGTCGAAGACTAAGAAGGCTGGGGCACTTCCAGCGAATGGAAGAAAGACGCTTCCCCATACAAATACTATATATTGAAATAACAGACGGAAAAAGACAAATCAGCGACCTAAACTACGATATACAGATATATGTAAATCATCTCGGAATGACTTCTCCTTCTGTGAAAACAATTGAAAACATATAGCACGTGATCGCACATTATGGAGGGCGTGTATAAGGATTGGTATAACATCAAGTGAGACTGTGCTAAGGCAAAACGTGGAAGAGAAAAGACTCATGGAAAACCATGTGGACGAGTGGGCCTGACTTGTTCATTCTGTGACCGCGTGTGTTTGTCAAATATTGGTAGAATTAGCCACGTGAGAAGCTGTTCGACAAAAACAAAGCCTAAAAAAATGCACAATAGCTTCCACTAGACCATCTGACAAGACAAAAAAGGCCATATACTATGATATACTATTAGTACATTGACAATTGTTTTTAACATGCCCCAAAAATTTCATTTGTTTTGTCTTAATTGTATTCAGCAGTTCTCTTTTTATTTTCAGTTGTTTTAAAAATTCATCGTTTGTTATATTTTGTTTCCATCAAATTCTACCCATTATTCTATAAATCCACATTTCAAAGGCTTCAATTTTATGTTATGTTTTCTTGTCTAATGTCCATGTTTCTGCACCATACAGTAATATTGAGAAGATGGAACATTTTGCCATTCTTAGTTTCAGCCCTGCTGATATTTGTTTTGTTGTTAGTATATTTTTCATGGCATTAGAATTACTTTTTGCCATACATATTCTTTTGTTTATTTCAGTTTTGCATTTTCCATCATTGGTTATAGTATGTGCTAGGTAGTTGTAACTCTGGACTGTCTCCAGATGTATTCCCTCAACTGTGATATTTAATTGTAGGTCTTGAGAATTTTCTTTGTTTATGATCAAAGTTTTATTCTTTTTGATATTCATTTCTAGTCCATATTTTTTGCTTGTTGTGTTTATCACATTAAGCAATTGTTGTACGTCTTTAGGATTTTATGCTAGTAGAACAGTATCATCAGCACATCACATTATCCGTATAGCTCCAATATTACAATTTTAAAATTAGCCATATCACTTATATGGCCCTTTTCGTCTTGTCAGACGGTCTAGTGGAGGCTATTGCGTATTTTTTGAGGAATTGTTTTTGCCGAGCAGCTTCTCTCGTGGCTAATTCTACCAATGTTTGACAAACACACGCGGTCATATAATGAACAGGTCAGGCTCGCTGGTCCACAGGGTTTACCATCCTTTTTCATGAGTCTCTTCTCTTCTAAGTCCTGTCTTAGAACAGTCTCAAATGTTGTTATACCGTTCCTTAAACGTGCTCTCCATGATGTGCGATCACTTGCCAGATGTTGCCAGTCGTTTTCACAGATGGAGAAGTCTTTCAGAGATGATTTGCAGATATCTCTATATCGTAGTTTAGAGCTGCCGATTTGTCGTTTTCCGTGTTTTAGCTCACCATATAGTATTTGCATAGGAATGCGTTGTTCTTCCATCCGTTGGACATGCCCCAGCCAACTTAGCCTTCGACTTCTGAGCATCGACATGATTGTTAGGGTCTTAGCACGTTGCAGGACAGTTAAGTTGGTTATTTTGTCCTGCCATTAGATGTGCATTATTTTGCGGAGACATCGCATGTGGAAGACATTTAGTCTTTTTTCCTGGTTTGAGTATGTTGTCCAGGTTTCGGATCCATATAGTAGTGTGCTAAGCACACAAGTTTGATATATTAAGAGTTTAGTCTTTTGAGTTAGTTTCGTGTTGTTCCATGCCCTTTTTGTGAGTTTGCCGAAGGTCGTAGCTGCCTTACCAATTCGACAGTTTATTTCTTCATGAAGAGAGATGGTTTGCGTAACTGTGGATCCAAGATATGTAAATTTCTGTACTGATTCTAGTGGGCAGTCTTTTAGAGTAATAGATAGAGGTTTGAAGTCACCTTGATTTAGTATTACTGTCTTCTGAACATTAATTGACAGTGAAAAAAGGTCGCATGCTTTATCCAGGTTGTTGATCAGCGACTGTAGGGTGGCCTCACTATGAGCGACTTGGGCTGCATCGTCAGCAAATAAAAATTATTTAAGTAGGGCAACATTTGTTTTGGTTTTTGCTCTTAGTCGTGCTATGTTGAACAGTGAGCCATCTGGTCTAGTGCGAATGTAAATATCTCCTGAGCTGTTTTCGAAGGTGTAATTTAGGAGGGCAGCAAAAAATATACCAAAAAGGGTGGGGGCGAGGACACATCCCTGTTTCACTCCTTTGTTGACTTTGAAATTCTCTGATGGACTCCCATCAAAATGGACTTTGCCATTCATGTCTTCATGGAAGGAAATTATCAGCCTAAGTAATTTAGGAGGGCAGCCTATGCCTTCTAACACCTTGTAGAGACCATCTCTGTTTACTTTGTCGAATGCCTTTGTGAGATCCACAAAGGCAATATAGAGCGGCATATTTTGTTCCCGACATTTTTCCTGCAGTTGTCTAAGAGTGAAGATCATATCTATGGTTGATCTCCCGGGTCTGAAACCGCATTGGGACTCGGGAAGCACCCGTTCTGCAAGTCTATGCAGGCGATTAAGTACGACTCTAGCAAAAGCTTTGCCTGTTGTGCTATGGAGAGAAATGCCTCTGTAATTATTGCAGTCGCCCCTGTCTCCTTTATTCTTGTACAGCGTTATAATCTTGGCATTTCTCATATCATGAGGTATTTCTCCGTTTCTCCAGCATTTAATTAGCAGTTTGTATAGGTGTGGAAGTAGTACGCTTAGGTTGTCCTTTAGTACATCTGTGGGAATGTTGTCATTTCCTGCAGCTTTTCCTCTTGAGAGGGCATTTATAGCGTCAGCAAGTTCGTTCATAGTAGGCTCAACATCCAGTTCAAACATTGTAGGATATTTGGGTATTGATTGTGCTAGAGCTGTGTTTGCTGGTCTGTCGTCACTGTATAGATTAGAGTAGTGTTCAACCCATCTTTGCATTTGTTGTCCCTTGTCAGTAATAGGTTCTCCAAACTTGGATTTTAGGGGGCTAATGTTGTTATTTTTGGTCCAAGGGCCTTTTTTATATTGTCATGCATGGTTTTTGAGTCGCCCCTGTCTGAGGCTTTCTGTATTTCAGAGCATAGATTGTTCCAGTATTCGTTTGCGCATCTTCTTGCTTCGCGTTGTAGGGTGGCTTGCGCATGTTTGAGCTGATCCTTGGTGATTTGATTGGGATTATTATTGAAGTTCAGTAGAGCATTTTTCTTATTAGCTATTAGTGGGTCTAGTCTTGCTGCATTTTCTTCGACCCAGTCGTTCTTTGAGAACCGTTTCTGGCCGTAGGTAGATAGAGCGCAATTATAGATGTGTGTTCTCAGGGAGCACCAGTTTTCATCCACACTTGATGCATCTTCTACTTCTTCTACCAGTTCATCAAACTTAGATCTAAAAATGTCTTCTGTTGGTGTGGTTTATGTCGCTGTGATGTTGATCTTGGCTGCTGCAGGCTCTCTTGATTTGTAGATACGACTACTTCTGGCTTTGATCTTACTAATGACTAGAGCGTGGTCTGTGTTGCAGTCTGCACTGTGATATGTTCGTGTTATTCTGATGTTATTTAAAGACTGCCTACGTGTAAGAACTAGGTCTAGTTGGTGCCAGTGACCACTTCTAGCATGACGCCATGTTACTTTATGCTTGTGTTTCACATTAAAGTATGTATTTGTTACACATAGGTGATTATTTGAGCAGAATTCTAGGAGTCGCTGGCCATTTCCGTTGATTTTTCCAATGCCGTGGTGACCTAGACATGTTGGCCAATATTGCTGATCAGATCCTGTGCGTGCATTGAAATCACCGAGTAAGTATAATAGCTCATCTTTTGGAAGTGAGTCAATGATCAGATCCTGTACATTGAAATCGCCGAGTAAGTATAATAGCTCATCTTTTGGAAGTGAGTCAATGATCAGATCCTGTACATTGAAATCACCGAGTAAGTATAATAGTTCATCTTTTAGAAGTGAGTCAATGATCAGATCCTGTACATTGAAATCACCGAGTAAGTATAATAGTTCATCTTTTGGAAGTGAGTCAATGATCAGATCCTGTACATTGAAATCACCGAGTAAGTATAATAGCTCATCTTTTGGAAGTGAGTCAATGATCAGATCCTGTACATTGAAATCACCGAGTAAGTATAATAGCTCATCTTTTGGAAGTGAGTCAATGATCAGATCCTGTACATTGAAATCACCGAGTAAGTATAATAGCTCATCTTTTGGAAGTGAGTCAATGATCAGATCATGTACATTGAAATCACCGAGTAAGTATAATAGTTCATCTTTTGGAAGTGAGTCAATGATCAGATCCTGTACATTGAAATCACCGAGTATGTATAATAGTTCATCTTTGGAAGTGAGTCAATGATCAGATCATGTACATTGAAATCACCGAGTATATATAATAGCTCATCTTTTGGAAGTGAGTCAATGATCAGATCCTGTACATTGAAATCACCGAGTATATATAATAGTTCATCTTTTGGAAGTGAGTCAATGATCAGATCCTGTACATTGAAATCACCGAGTATATATAATAGTTCATCTTTTGGAAGTGAGTCAATGATCAGATCCTGTACATTGAAATCACCGAGTATATATAATAGTTCATCTTTTGGAAGTGAGTCAATGATCAGATCCTGTACATTGAAATCACCGAGTATATATAATAGCTCATCTTTTGGAAGTGAGTCAATGATCAGATCCTGTACATTGAAATCACCGAGTATATATAATAGCTCAACTTTTGGAAGTGAGTCGATGATCAGATCCTGTACATTGAAATCACCGAGTATATATAATAGCTCAACTTTTGGAAGTGAGTCAATGATCAGATCCTGTACATTGAAATCACCGAGTATATATAATAGCTCATCTTTTGGAAGTGAGTCAATGATCAGATCCTGTACATTGAAATCACCGAGTATATATAATAGCTCAACTTTTGGAAGTGAGTCAATGATCATTTGTAGTTGTTGGTAGAAGTTGTCTTTCTCTTCGCCTGATGCAGCCAACGTTGGTACATAGGCACTAATGATATTTATTAATCCACTCTTCGTATATAGCTGGAGTATCATTGAGCGTTCAGACACTCCTTTTGGCGTGGTTGTGGAGTTTATGTGTTTGTTATGTACAGCAAAGCCTACTCCATGCATACGTGGTTTTTCGGGGCTTAGGCCTTAGGACCAACGTAAGGACCATGTGCCCTGGACTTTCTAAAACAAGCACACTGAAAGAAGGACAAATTAGAACAACAGCACTCATAGATAAAGAACTAAATAGGCTACATGTTGATATTGCTGCCCTACAAGAAACAAGACTCTCAGACTGTGGTTCTTTAAAGGAAGAAAACTATACCTTTTTCTGGCAAGGCCTAAGCCCCGAATATCACTTACCAAGACTATATATATATATATATATATATATATATATATATATATATATATATATATATATATATATATATGTAAATATATTCAGAACCATATAATGAAATCAAACTTTCTAGCCAAGACTATTAACATAGGAGAACAGCCACGTTTATTATTATTTATTATTATATAAATACATCAACAAACTATTTCACTAGCATGTTGACCATCGGCAGACATAAGCACAATAAACGAGTCTGTTCTCCTTTGTGGTAGTCTTGGCTAGAAAGTTAGCTTATTTTATATGGTTATGAATCTTCTTTCAAGCGAAAACGTTTGCTATATATATTTCAGACCTGAAATAATTGCATCCTATCATATATTTTAACATAATTTATTTCATTGGTAGAGCAGGCTGTTGCTAACACAAACTTCCTTCATAAAACACAATTCCAGAATGTATTCCCCTCATCTACGATTTCCTGAGTATTATTAATTAACGGTACGTTAACAAAGGTTACATGAATAAAGAGAAAGAAATAACAAAGTGTAACCCATGAACATGTAAAGTCATTACTCACATTGACGTGTGCTCTCAAAAACAGTTACTTACGTCATATTGTTCTTGCCACACCATGGCATTCTGAGAATATATCGAGAATATGTTCAGAGAAAAATGTAGTTCATGAACACAAAACCTAAACGTGTCTTGCTTTTCTCCTAATTTTAAACTGCTCTTAATAAATAAAATGATGGAATAAAATCCAGGAATAGTCTACAAAAGACACCCTGAGACAGAAATGAACGCCTTGTCACTAATAATGCTCCTAGAAAAAATACACAAGAGATAATTGCCACTGACATTTACATATTGATCGCCAAAAGAAGTACCAAAGAAGGGAGGCAATGTAATGTATAGAATCTACCGAGGTGTTAAAGCAGAAACACATTCTCTTCCGCGGAAAGGTGAACAAATTCCAGAGCAGAGGGAATGACACTCGAAGCAGCCATGCTAATGGTCAAATATCAAGAGGTCCTAAGTTCTCACAAGGTCCAATAATTGATATTCTATATGATGTAAGAACAGTCATAGCCACGATACAAGTCTGAAAGATAACAGACGCATTCAGGAAATAAAGAACAACGTGTGTTCGCTGCTAGACGAGACATAACTAGTCCTGCAGTGGTTACCAGCGCACTATGGCATCCTAAGGGGCAAGAAATCTCAAAGACAAGAAATTTGAGAAAGAGTCTCAAATGAATAAGGGCAATATAAAACAAGTGAAGAAAACATAATGGAGTGGGTTATATGAACAATAGGAACCATAATACGACAGATTAATCAACTTCAGTAGACGAGCAGACCAAATATTTTTAGACGAAAACCATATCACTGCGGCCTTAGAGCACACCTATACAAGATAAGACCCACCGACTTTACAGAATTATGGGACTGCGGAGCATCAATGTAAACTACAGAGCATATCTGGCTGGACTGCAGCACCCTAAGCACACACACTAGGATCACAGAAACAAAGGTACATAACAAACTATAGATAACCAGAGAAGAACTCAAACGCACTGTCTTTTTCCCTGACTGATACATGACTTAATGTATAGACGCATTACAGTAGCTGTTTGTAATACATGACTTAATGTATAGACGCATTACAGTAGCTGTTTGTAATACATGACTTAATGTATAGACGCATTACAGTAGCTGTTTGTAATACATGACTTAATGTATAGACGCATTACAGTAGCTGTTTGTAATACATGACTTAATGTATAGACGCATTACAGTAGCTGTTTGTAATACATGACTTAATGTATAGACGCATTACAGTAGCTGTTTGTAGTACAAGACGAATAAGACCAGAAGAAAAACATACGTTTTCTATGTTATAGCTGAACTTCCAGAAATTAACAGCTCGGTATAGTTAGTAACAAGAATGTAAATACGTAATCCCTCTCTGGTTCAATCAACATGCATTTACAAAGACTCAATCACAGGCCTGTTTTTAAAAAAAAATAGAATCTCTAGGATTGTTGGCATATGATCATGTTCGTGACATTTTGTAGATGAAAAACAATTTCTAAGTGTGAAAGCTGTCATTAGATAAGTTGGTTTGGATATTTAGTGCAATCTATATGAATATATATATATATATATATATATATATATATATATATATACATATATATATCATCATCATCATCATCGCCAGAAAGTACCAAGCCTGCTGGCGTAGGTGATCATGTCTCTCCACAACTTCCGATCACGACAGTTATTTATCTTGTATTATGGCGCTTCTTAAGTAATTTTAATGTCATGAAGAACATACTAACATCAAAACAAATAACACCAGAGCTAAAACTAAGAATAGCAAAATGTTACATCTTCTCAATATTCCTATATGGTGCTGAAACATGGACATTAGACAAGAAAACAGAACAGAGAATTGAAGCCTTTGAAATGTGGATATATAGAAGAATAGGTAGAATTGGATGGAAGGAAAAGAAAACAAACGACGAAGTCTTAAAACAACTAAACATGAAAAGAGAACTTCTGAACACAATTAGAACAAGACAAATGCGATTCTTAGGCCATGTTAAAAGACACAACAGCCTACTAAAAGTAATACTGGAGGGGAAAATACAAGGTAAAAGAGCAGAGGCAGACCAAGATTAACATGGACGAGTAACATCATAAGATGGGCAAATCAACCGATGACAACATGCACCATCAATGCAAGAGATAGAGCAGAATGGCGCTCCATGGTAGCCAACCTTCGTTGTGGAGACGACACTCAATGATGATGATGATGGCGCTTCATGATTGTTCAAAGAAATTACCTCGGTGGTTTTCTTTTGCCTTCCGTCGGTTTGTTTACGGTTGACTCCGGGGCCTTTGACTAAAAAGACTTACCATCAAGGCAGTGTAGTTATTTTACTTCGGGCGATCCTCCATTAGCCTTTTATACTCCCGAGCATACCTGCAAGCGCAGCAGGGCAGTCGCATATATATATATATATATATATATATATATATATATAGGAGTCGCGATAGCTCATTGGTTAGTAAACTGGACTACAACGGTCAAGAGGTCGATCCTGACCGACGACTTCTCGGTTCACCCAGCGTTAAATGGGTACCAGATTTTTTCTAGGAAAGTAAAGCGGTACGGGCGTAACACTACTAACCACATTACCCCACAAGTCATGTGCCGAAGGTCTGTAAGAATTATGGTCATTAACACCATATTCCCTACACGCTATTTGGCGTGAGTGTGGCTTTTTACTTATATATATATATATATATATATATATATATATATATATATATATATATATATATATATATATGTGTGTGAGTGTGTGTGTGTATTTATTAACGAAACAATAGTAATAGTGAAAGATAATGTTATGAAATAGATTAAGGGTAAATACAACGTTTAATAATATCAGAAGATGCAAGAAATAACTATTCGTAGTAAAGAGAAAGGGGCAGCTGGGATATGAAGTAAACAGTGAGAAAATAGTAGATAGAAGAAAACACAGAAAATTAATTAACTGGTCAGTGTATAATAATGGCAATATATCAAGTCAGAAAACAGGCAAATAATTACAGTGTTGCGGTAGATCTGGTAGGGGGAGCAAGTAGTGGGGTGTAACATACACTCTCACGAGGTATTGTGACATTCACCATACATCACTCCTACAAGGTATTGTGACAGTCACCATGCATCACTTATACAATGTATTGTGACAGTCACCATACATCACTCCTACAAGGTATTGTGACAGTCATCATATATCACTCCTACAAGGTATTGTGACATTCACCATCATCACTCCTACAAGGTATTGTGACAGCACCACACATCAACCCTATAAGGCATTGTGACAGTCATCATATATCACTCCTACAAGGTATTGTGACATTCACCATCATCACTCCTACAAGGTATTGTGACAGTCACCATACATCACTCCTACAAGGTATTGTGACATTCACCATACATCACCCCTACAAGGTATTGTGACAGTCACCATACATCACTCCTACAAGGTATTTTGATATTCACCATACATCACTCCTACAAGGTATTGTGACATTCACCATACATCACTCCTACAAGGTATTGTGACATCCACCATATATCACTCCTACAAGGTATTTTGACATTCACCATACATCACTCCTACAAGGTATTGTGACATTCACCATACATCACTCCTACAAGGTATTGTGACATTCACCATACATTACTCCTAGAAGGTAATGTAACAGTCACTATAAAGCACTCGCACAAGGTATTGTGACAGTCACTATACATCACTTCAACAAGGTAATGTGACAGCCACCATACATCATTCCTAGGAGTGAACGTTACAGCCACCTACATGCTTCACATATCAAGTCAACAGTGAAATAAAAAGCAATTTTTGATGTTCTAAATAAATATGTTCAACTTCGCCAGCTGTCATGTTTTCCTGTACGTGCACTTTCATGTCTCCTTTTCTTTGATCCTTCGTTTTCTCCAGTTTAAAGTGTCTACTTGTACACATTTCACTTTGACTGAGAAAACTCCATAATGAGCAAGCACCATTCTTCAAAATGGGCAGATGAAAGGTAAATCACCTCTTAAAAGACATGCTACCATTTTCACAGATACTTCATATAACCACTAGTACCGTTATCTACAGCCAGTATCAGCCGCTGTCTATTATCTCTTGCTGGTAGAGACCAGGTCTGTTTATTCGTTAATGCTTCCTTCCACATGTTTGTTATCTTTCCACTTTCGTTTTGCGAGTTTCTCCGAAACATTGTTCTAGAGAGCTTGGACAGAGGACGAGGTCGCACCACATAATTTACGTTCCATCCTCACTGTAGTAAGACGATCGTCATGTTATAAATTGCTCTTTGTCATATATTACTGTATCGCATTCAGTGACATAATTTAAGTGTTGCCTTCCTTGTTTATGTGTTCAATATTTATAAGATCAATAGAATATTCCGATACCTCACCTCTACTAATATACATTTATAATGCTTTTGATGTTCCTGCATGATATCACCAAACATTGTATTACTGTTATTTTACTTACATATACTAGTCTGCCAATCTGAAATAGCAGATTTGATATTTATAGAATACACACATATTTCTCATCACAGCTATATATTACTCTTCAAAAGGGGGAAACACAAGTAGTTATGAGTTTTTATATAAAAACCTCCACCGCCATTAGTTATACACAATGTCAAACAGGCGTAGTTACTCTTTCTTTCTCACTCCCTGTCCGTAGACAAATGTATTACATGACGACCTAAGAAAACAGTTCAAAACCTAACATCTGTTATATTATATCTCTACCTCTGCCTTTGAACAGAGTAATTCGACGTATCATGCATAGCCCCAATATTACACGTTTAAATTTAGTCACATCACTTAGCAAGACTCTACATTCACACACATACACACACACACACACACACATATATATATATATATATATATATATATATATATATATATATATTATTTTTAAAGTAAAGTGAAACCCCAATATCAATATGCCTGTCTACTCACACAGCGCAGAATTTTTAGATTTCTTTTTTTTTTTTTTTCCTTGATTCGACATCTGTACATTCTCGCAACATTTTAAAACTACTCGGTTCATCCTGACTGTCACGTTATTCACCCTAGTTTGCTTCTGTAAGTCAAATCCAGAAATATTGCACTGTCAGTTTGGCTGGCTGGGATAAATTGTAACTTTATTTAACCTAATTGGTGCTTTTTCTGAATTAAACATAAATATTCATTGCTTAGTTCAGAGCTACAACTACCTTGGACATACTACAACCAGTGATGGACAATATAAAACACGAAATAAACAAAAGAATATAATTCTAAAAAGTAATTTTAATGTCATGAATAACCTCAAAACAAATATCACCATTGCTAAAACTAAGAATAGCAAAATATTATTTTTTCTCAACATTCCTATATGGTGCAGAAACATGGACATTAGACAAGAAAACAGTACAGAGAATTGAAGCCGTCGAAATGTGGGTATATATAGAAGAATAGGCAGCATCGGATGGAAGGAAAATAAAACAAACGATGAAGTCTTAAAACAACCAAATATGAAAAGATAACAACTAAACACAATTCAAACTAGACAAATTCAATTTTTCGGCCATGTTAAAACACACAACAGCCTACTAAAAGTAATCCTGGAGGGGAAAATACAAGGTAAAAGAGGCAGTGGCAGACCAAGACTAACATGAACGAGTAGCATCAACAGATGGAAAAACCAGCCTATGATAACATGCACTATCAAAGCAAGAGACAGAAAATAATGGCGCTTCATGGCAGTCAACCTTCGTTGCGGAGATGATATTCAATGATGATTCGATGTTTTAAAATTGCTTACCTGTATAGGGGGTTTGGAAGTCTAGGGGCACGACATCATCCTAATGACATGGATTCAAAGTCTTCCACAGTCTGTGACGGTTTAAAAACAGAAAATAATAATCCATTGTTCCGTCGTGTTGTTTTCATCCCTTGATCTTTAGAGCAATTAGAGCCCTCTCGGATAACGGCACTAAATCCCTTGCTCACTCGCTCATTTAAAAAGTTCATTTGGCTGTTAAAATTGAAAAGAGTAGGCCATCACCTGTGGCCGCTGCTCGGAGAAAATGTCTAGTTAACCTACCAACACCGTGGACATGAGGTCGTGCCACGAAGTTTCCGCTTTTGATCAAGGGTGCCTGGTCAGATTTTCTCACGATTATCAAGGGGGACACAGGTGAATTAGTTCGGTGTGCAGGGATTATGATCCTAACAAAAACAACTTCACCAACAACAACAACATCATCAACAACAACAACAACAAAAGCATCGTCAACAACATCAACATTCATTATCTTCAACTTTATAAGTTTTTATTTTTCTAAACAAAAGTTTCTCGCGCTCCAAAATGCCAGTAACATCATCGATAGTGACACTAGATTTTGAAATCTCTGTCTGTGTCTGTGGGAGGGGTTGAGGGTAGGGACATTAAGCTTGCCTGTAAGAAAGTTGTGTACAAACTGTGTCACCAGCCAGAGAACTTCAAAAAGATCTCGACAAGAGATTGTAACAATATACGTTATTCTATTGTAAACATATTTTTATATAAAAAAATAGCTGGCGTAGGTGATCATGTCTCTCCACAACTTTGATCTCGACAGTTATTTATCATTTCTGTTGTTGTCCTTCTGCCAAGCCATTCTCTTAAGCTGTCTGTTATCTTATCTCTTTGCTTCCCTCTATCTCTTCGTCCATTACATTTTCCCAGTTTTTACAATATATTCTAGCTGCTCTCTTCTCATTACATGGCTAAAAATTGATGATATTTTTCCTCCTAACATTAGAAGTTAGCTCTCTTTTTGCTTAATCCTCTTTCAGAACGTTTTCATTAGTCTTTATTGTTATATAGCTAACACTAAACACTAATGAACCACTCAGGAAGCAGAAGGAAGTAACTGAGTGGCCTTCTTCACAAAAAAGAAAGAGAAAATGAGTAAGTGAAGTATTTCCACTGATTATAAACGTTTAAAGAAGCATATAGTCTTTGAACTATAATAATCACATGTACATTATTCATTTATAAATGTGAAATAATATATTATATATTACTCACTTCCTTGTCTATTGATGTAAAAGACGGTTCTTGCTAGGAGTACACGAAGTTTACTTTCATAATGAAAATATACACTTTCAAGCACATTCTTTTATCGTTATTATTTTAAAAAATGTACTGTCTAATTATCACAGAGTTGTAGACATGAAAAACAACTCTCTTATGGTGGCTTTATTCTTGTGTATCTCGTTCTGTTAGTCTATGTAACTCATTCTTTTGTAATGGAAAGCAGCATATTCCTTACGTGTTGTGTCAAGCAAGTATTCATCTAATGGGGTAACTTATAAACAAAAAATAACAAAGAAAGGCCACATTTGTGTGGCTCTAGGTATACAAATATAAGTCCCGCGTGCGTTTTTCGTATAAATGTTACTGTTACATATTGCTATATTATCGTTATCTATTGCAATGTCATTTCCATTGCGTTAACGTTGAGGGATAATTAAACAATTTTTTTTTCAACTCATAATTTTCAAGAAAATTAAATAGCACAAGAAAACGGGGAGAATACATTTTAACAAATCTCATTGTTTTTTCCCACCTGTTTCAGTTATCGATTCCGTAGTTTAGTGGGGACTGGTTGTTGTACACCAAAGTGGTATTTTAGTGATAATCCAAGACACATTTAAACGCGCGTGTGTGTGTGATGCTCTCTTTAGCTTATTACATTCGACTTATTCCTAATAGTCGTATTATATTGGACTTTTCAAAGCGTGTGTAACATTACACTCATCATCATTAAGTACTGGGCTTGCTGGCGCAGGTGATCATATCTCTCCACAACTTCCGATCATGACAGTTATTTATCATTTCTGTTGTTGATCTTCTGCCAAGCCATTCTCTTAAGCTGGCTGGTATCTTTTCTCTTTGCTTCCCTCTATCTCTTCATTCCTCAATTTTCCCAGTTGTTACAATATATTCCAGCTGTTCTCTTCTCATTACATGGCCAACATATGATGATTGTTTCTACCTAATATTGGAAATTAGCTCTCTTTTTGATTTGGCCTCTTTCAGAACGTTTTCATTACTCTTCTTAGCTATCCATGGTATTCTCAAAATTTTTCTGTAAAACCACATTTCTACAGACTCCAGTGATTTTCTTTTCTGTTGTCCTATTGTCCATGATTCACATCCATGTGTTAAGACTGGCTCTACCAAACATTTAAAAAAAACTCCTTTTATTGTTTCTATTGTCAAAAATAGATTGTATAATATCTTCCTAATTTTTTGGAAAGCTGCTTTTGCCTGATCCATTCTGCATCTCACCTCTGTTGTACATCTTCCGTCTACATTATACTAAACATGTAAACTGTGTAGTTCATTCAAGTCTTATGTTACTTATATTTTTATCATCATCTTGTGCCATACCGAGTGGCGTAGGCAATCATGTCCTTCCACAATCTTCTATCTACAGTGCATCGTATCAATTCTGTTGTTGACCGTCTTCCATGAATGACACCAAGTTATCCAGTATTTTCTCTCTTTTTCGTCCGCAATCTCTCTTTCCTTTTATTTTGGTAGTTGTAATCATGTATTCTAACTTTCCTCTTCTCATGATGTGCCCGAAAAATGTTAATTTTATCATTTATCATGTTTTTAGTAATCCCTTTTTATGCTGACCTCTTTGAGAATGTCCTCATTGGTCTTTTTAGTTGTCCAGTGAACTTTCAACATTCTTCTAAGAAATCCCATCTCTGTGGCCTTTAATCATTTTCATATGTTTGTCCACTGTCCAATATTCGTTTTCATCAGGTCACAATTATTTATTTATAGCACCGATTAATTCTCTTTCTCACTAATATTGACAAAGATTTTTAGCATAATGTATTATTCATTTTCTGAAATGCTATTTTGGCCTGATCTCTTTTTTGCCCTGATCTGCTTTTTATTTATGTAATGAATCTCCCTTGTGATGTTATTATTGTGCCCAAGTATTTGAAATGTTGTACTTCTTTCAGATTTGCCTGTATATTTTTATTCTGCATGATGGTTATGATGGTCTCTTCGATATGACCATTTCATCTGTTTTTTTTTTTACTATTCAGACTGAGACCTTTCTTGTTGCTTTATTTTACTATTATGTCTATTATTTCCTGTAGTTCAGTCTCTGTGTTTGTTATTAAGACTGTGTCATCTTATTCTTCTTCTATCTTTCAGCTCCCTGTGGAGCATAGGTCTTCAACAAACACATTCCAAGTCGTTCTGTTTCTTGCCATTCTTTTAAGATCATTCAATGTCTTCCCCATACCCTTCATCTCTGCTTCTGTTTGTCCTCTCCAAGAATGCCTTGGTCTTCCTCTTTGTCTTTTACCCCTGGGGACTCCAAAAAAGGGTCTGTCATGTAATACTCTCAGTTGGCTTTCGCAGTGTGTCTTATCCAGCGCCCTCGACTGTGTCATCTGCATATCGCAAATTAATTATGCTGTGACCGTCCACTTCAATTCCTTTTTTGTCTGGTACAGATCTCATAATATTTTCTCTGTAAAGTAAAAACAAATCCGGCGAGAAAACACAGCCTTGTCTGACTTGTTTTATATATTGGAATTGTCCTGTTTGGTTGCCAATTCATTTAGCTGCTGGTTATTGCCAGTCCACGTTTGTTATGATTCGCAGATCTTTGCTATCAATGTTTAATTTCTCAAGCATATTGATTATTTCCACATGCTTTACGTTGTCAATTTTATTTTGTGTTGTCTATAAAACACACATATAGATCTTTCTTTTCTTCTGTAGCTCTTTCTATTAATGTTCTTAAAATATATATTGCATTATTGGTGCCCATTCCTTACACAAATCCGCATTGTTCCTCACGTATTTCTGGTTTTATTCTGTTCCTTACGCGTCCCATGATGATTCTTAGTAATATTTTCTTCATGTGGCTCATGAGACTAATAGTGCGATAGTCTTAACAATCAGGGGCGCCTGACTACTTCGGTATGGCTACAAATATATCTTTTAGTAGATCTTCGTGTATGTGTCCAGTGTTACATATGTCATTGAGTAGTTTTGTAATGACTTGTACTTCCGGTTCTCCTAAAGCATTTACCTCTTAGATTCTCAGGACCTGGAGTTTTGCCTCTTTTCATGTCTTGATTGCGTCCTTCACTTTACTCTGCATTATTGATGAGCCTGTGACTTTGATTGAATTGTTTATCTCTGGACTTTCATCATCACAGAGTTGACCAATATTATGCGGAATTTAAACACCTCATGACCATTTTCAAAGACTTTTAAATTTGACATTTTCTAGTGATAACTTTTACATTTTAAGGGGGTACATGCTTGCTTTGTTTCAGAATGTTTAGAAGCTACAACGTTTCTTTTTCTAATTACATAAAATTAAGCAGAACAAAACAACTATAGACGAGATGTGTATCTGAAATGTGTTAATGAGGGATAACAATGACAGTACTAGCAAGAAACATCTGGATCGTGTGCTGTATAGATGCACTCTTATACTATGTTGCGTTTTATATATATTTTATTTGAGATCTATCAGTTTTGATATCGAACTATACCTTTGTTGATTTACTGTAACATTACGTGTAATTAATCTTTAACTTATGAAACGTTTACTTGACCTACAACCGCACACATCAACGGGTTTGCAGGTTGTGAAATTGTGTCTGGATTAAGGGTTTTAATGAGATTGTCTCAAAGACAGTCTCTAATCGAAACATTGTCACTTCGAAAGTAATGTCCACAATGCTATTTAAGAAGTTGATTCTAAATAAAAACCCAACTGTATTAACTCCATCCAGACACATTAATCAATATAACGAAGCACTAATAAAATTTAACCGGACCATTATCCAAAATAATGGATTTGTTCTTTTATTTCGTGAAGATAATCATCAGCTAATTACGTCATAATGTATCCCCAGGAGCGATTACACACTTCTACTGTAGATTACAGCTCGTCAGGAAGAACATCTCTTATTTCAAACATCAGCTGTGGCTCAGTTATATAAACATATAGGAATGGCATCGTGAGATAAAAGAATGACCAAATAAAAAAAAAAATTAAAGCTTAAAAAGAGTTGATAACTGATTTAAATGTCTGCCTGACAGTTACTGTGAAGGCTCAGCTGTCCGAGAGTTATTCAACCAAAGGTACGCTAGTCGTTCCTCGAAGGCGATGATCGCTCTTTATTATTGTTTATTTATAACATTTGTGGGCGTCCATGTGAGTTATCAGTGTCCCATTGTCTGGTAGAGGTATTTCTTTTTCCCTCAGCGTTTACATACACAGGTAGTGGCGTATGGTAACATAATATCGTCTAAGTGAATGATTCTTAGAAACGGTTTCTAATTATGTAGCATCGGTGTTATCATGAGTAAACCCATTTTCTTTGCATTCATCTTAGTGGTATGACTTCGTTAAGCATGTCATACAACTGTTCTTTCTATGTCCACCACTTAGTGGTGTTACCTCGTTAAGCGTGTCATACAACTGTTCTTTCTTCTGTCAAACACTTAGTGGTATGACTTCGTTAAGCTTGCCATACAACTGTTCTTTCTTCTATCTACCACTTAGTGGTATGACTTCGTTAAGCGTGTCATACAACTGTTCTTTCTTCTGCCCACCATTATGTGGTATGACTTCGTTAAGCGTGTCAAAGAACTGTTCTTTCTTCTATCCACCACTTAGTGGTAAGACTTTGTTAAGCTTGTCATACAGCTGTTCTTTCTTCTGTCAAACACTTATTGGTATGACTTCGTTAATCTTGTCATTCATCTGTTCTTTCCTCTGTCAAACATTTAGTGGTATGACTTCGTTAAGCTTGTCATACACCGGTTCTTTCTTCTTTCCACCTCTTAGTGGTATGACTTCGTTAAGCCTGTCATGCAATTGTTCTTTCTTCTGTCAAACAGGTGGACTCATTTACTGATTATTTTAAGTCACAATTGTTTCTTTAATCTACCTGTCAATGGCTATAACTTTTCTGCTTAGGTGACCCAGATCGCTATGCAGATAATGCTTTTTTTTATATTTGAAGACGCCATTGGATATATATAACAACATGTCACCACTTGGCTAGCCAAGTAGTCCCTACTGACTACGTACAAAAATGACAATATGAATGGGTTGAACGTGGCCAGAAATTTGTCCCCACTGAGTAAGTACAAATAAGACAATATGTATGTTATTATTGGTTATTAGTAAGATATAGTAAACCGCTAATTTAACATTTTGTCGCAGTCTCAAAGAATAGTTTAAGACGTGCAGTGATTAGAGTATTGGTTCTATTGGTCCTATTGGTTATGGAAGGCCACGGTATCACTGCAAACGAATTAAAATCCATAATTGCTCAACCGCCCGTCCCAGTGGAATCATCCGAATTACTAATTCATCTCCCAAACAAAGAAAGGTAACTGTAGTCCCCATCATAGCAGTCTCAGCACACGCCAAAAGACATAAGGCGAAACCGCGCAGAAAGTGAACACAGCCAACTGTTCCCTGTCATACGATATCATCATTCATCGTAAACAAGCGGGATATCGAAGCAGGATCAAAACGGATGAGACACACAGCTCACGGTGGTGCACAGAACACTTAACTCAGTAGCTCCTGCAACAAGCTGGACTTGGAATATGAGGAAACTGCAAGAAGGAACACTTTTCAGACATAGCCTTCAATGGTTCCTGCCGCCTATCCACCATATACCATGGGAGTTCACGTCCTCCCGAAAATGATGATCGTCATAGCACTTGGTGATGTTAGGCCATCATTGATGACTCCAATTCCAAACATATAGACACACAGTGGTTGTAAGTTATCATTTCCAATCCAACAGAAGCCACATGACCTGTAGTTAGTAAAACCACAGAGAGAATATAATTTTGTGACCTTTACTGATTCACTCTTAGATGTGAATGTGTAGTTTACACAAGAGGAGAAGTTTTCAACTACAGTGATCCCATTTAAGGCAATTCTGGGATAGCAAGGCAAGTCTCCTTTATAGCAGCAGAACTTGATGTTCTCCGCTCCCTTCTTGTAGCTGCCGCCACACGATTATGATGTCTCATTAACTTGGATATCATTCAACAATAATGTCAGATTAACATTCCTCTGCTGATGAAATGCTTGGTGCAACAGTTGTATCAATCATACAGGAGGCTCCTGGTCTGTGGTCATTAATATCACAGACGGCACATGATGTTGTTATATTCAGTATTTCTTTCTGGGGTGTAAATATGTGGCACACACATGGAGAGTGGTTTGTGGTCACAGTAATCCCATTAAAGGCAATTCTAGGGTAGCATGGCATAGCTGTTTCAGAACAGCACAATCCTATGATGTTTTCTGTGTTCGCTATAAAGCTGCTGCTGCTACACAATCCTGACCAATTATAGGTGAAGACATTATTCACTTGCAATGACAAAACTGCTTTGTTTACATCATAAACCTCTGGAAGCGAATCATTTATGGGACTAATAGTACAATTTATTCTTCCATCGGGGATATCTTCATTGAGTCCCCCCAAAAAAGGTCTTTGGTTAAAAAGCACATATGCTTTTGAGTTAAACACACAATGAGCCCACTTCATAGATTCAAAATGATCCTTGCCAATGTCATCCGTTTGCACAAGTTAGGTCCTTAGCTAACAACGTCCCAAATGTCTGAAACGAAGCCATCGAATTAACGACTTTATCTACAGCGAAAGTTAACGAACTGTGAACAAACATTTATGTTCAAACTCTTGAAAACATTTTTTAAAATCTGCCAACTCGCAGCAATGACATATATCGTGTTGTTCAATGTAAACATTGCTTAGTGTATGCCATATGCAACAACATTCTGACGGTTGTATATAATGTTCACTTGATAGGGGATCTTACGTAAAATAAAATTCTCAATGGAGGCACCGGGATTGACTTTTTTTATGTATAGCACAAGTGACATTACCAAATCTAAACGAAAAAGCCATACTGAAGATCATTAATTTCACAGAGTACACAAATGTGGGTTAACCACCCAACCTGTTTCAAGCAAACTATTGATGTACATCACAAGAGAACAACTTTGATGGACTTTGCAGCTATGATCCTTCGACCGTTGTTAACGCAATTGCAATTGCTATCATGAATGCAATAACTTATTTACTTAGAGATAACAATTAAATATCAGTGATAATGTATAGCGCAATGATTGAACATATAGTTTACGACTAAACGAATGCCGTATTATTTCGTAAGGAAACGCACCGGCTAAGGAAATGAAGAAAGACTAACATAAGTATATGATACACGACATTAAACCATATGACATTTACCGTAATTTATGAAAAAAAAATCACATCCGCGTTAATATTGCGCCATGTGCTCAGTAAATGCATTGATAAATGAATGATAAAAGGAACATAGGGGTTTGAAAGACATTTTCTAAAATAATCTATAATTACCATAAACAGTTCAACAAACTAAGCACACATATAATGTGACTATTAGGAGGTAGTGTATCCGTTTGATACTTTCTAAGTTTTGGAAGAGACGTTATGACGTAAGATTACCATGGTAACGAGATAACTAATTAATGTGGTAAACAATTTATACATTTGTTAAAACGTGTTAAACGTATTGTAATTTCACTTTTTAAAATATGCTTCTTAACACAATTTACCTGATACGTTCCGGTAAACGATGATCGAGGGAATTGTGCTCGCTAATAATAAATCAAATATTAATCAGTTAATTAAAATTGCCGTCGAGTAAAATGTTCTCATTACATGGCTATAATTGTTTTAAAAAATGTATGGTATTATGTCTGCCTTTAATCCTCTATAGTCTGAGATTCAAGAACAATTCGTGGTTGAACTAAATGACTAAAGTTCAAACGCTTTCTTGTACGTGACGTAATATGCTGTATTGAACATGTTTGGTTTAGGAATGGGTTCTCAATCTGTTTATCACATTGGTCTATGTGTGGAATAAATATTCAGAAATCCAGACATTAAAAACTTGCAAATATACAATCAGCTTATCACGTATGTATTGACTATAGAGCTACTTTCATTCGTGAAGAACGTGAATGCACACTGGATAAAAGCAATTAAAAATAATGTATATACCGCGCTTGACTAATAATTTTACTTTCTCACTTCATTACCAATCTTACGCAAGGACGACACATGCAGAGTAAATGGCGGTCACGATCCTACTTAAAATTAAACGAGATGCACACTTTAGATGTCTAGGTACTGCCTAAATCTCCAAGTGTTTTGCTTGTGGTTGTTGTAACCATAAATAAACACTGTCGTTATAGTTTAATGGCCATCTCTTAGAAATCTTCGGATTTTATATCGGACTGGATATATAAATATATATATATATATATATATATATATATATATATATATATATATGTGTGTGTGTATGTATGTAAAATAAATAATATAAATTGGCCGACACAAATAATATTGTACATTGTACACTCTTTCTCTGTGTAAAGATAATGTTCCATATATTGTTTACTTTTAATCTTGTTTACCCTGTCCATGAACACAGAACTCATGAATGTGTTCTTGAATAAATTATAGGATTTGATTCCATTTCTCAGTAAATGTAATAATGATCTTCAATCTGCAGATACTGATACCTCTACTCTTTCTTCATATTCTGTATATTTATTTATTGATACCTCTTTAGGTTTATAGTGTAGGCATGAATGAAGGCGCTACAATATTTTGGACACTCGTGCAATCATAATATTTGTATTGTTATATATATATATATATATATATATATATATATATATATATATATATATATATATATATATATATATATATATATATATATATATATATATATATATATATATATATATGTGTGTGTGTGTGTGTGTGTGTGTGGATGTGTGTGTACAACATAAATGGTAAATAACAGTCGAGATCGAAAGTTGTGGAAAGACATGATCACCTACGCCAGCAGCATGGTACTTGATGATGATAATAATTTATATATATACACACACACACATAATGATGGCATAAACATAGACAGCATAGGTCTAGGAATACTAAAGAACATGTGCTAGCAGCAAACAGCGGCCAGATGAACTGGAAATCAATTCGGAATGTTTCAACAAATAAAACAGCGTGTTAGGCATGTATGTGTATTGTGTCACCACATTTATTTAATATGTATAGTGAAACTGATTTAAGATCCATAAATGACATGCCTGAAATAATAATTGGAGGTTATAATGTAAATAATATCGGTTATACTGATGATGCAGTCTCAATCGTTAAGAGTGAACATTCGTTACAAGAAATCGTAGACAATATAAAAAGGAAAGCAAAAATGAAAGACTCAGCTTCAATACCAAAAGTTAGAAGTAATGATACAAATCAAGAAAGGGAAATCACCAAGATGCACAAAAGAGACAAGTGGAACCATATGAATATCGATAAATGAATTTAAACATCAGCGAACAATGTTAACCTCAGATGGTAGATGTACAACAGAGGTGATATTCAGAATAGTTAAAGGCAAAAGCAGCTTTCCAAAAATAAAACGAGGAAGATACTGTGGAATCCATCCACAACAAAAAGAAGAAAACGAATTCTTAAATGTTATGTAGAGTCAGTCTTAACATATGGATGTGAACCACGGACTATAGAACAACAGAAAAGAAACTAAGTGGAGGCTGTAGAAATGTGATTTTACAAGATAATATTAAGAATACCATGGAGAGCTAAAAGAGTAATGAAAACGTTAGACAAAGTGGTCACAGAAAAAAAGAGGGTTAATTTCTAATATTAGGAAGAAAAAATGATCACTTTTTAGCTAAGTGATGAATAATGAACAGCTTGAATTGATTGTGACAACTGGGAAAATTGAGGGACAAAGTGATAGAGGATAGAGGGAAGGAAAGATAAACGGTACTTCTCAGCTTACGAGAATAACGTAGCAGAAGGTCAACAATAGAAATGATAAAACGCTGTCGAGATTGAGAGTTGTGGAAGGACATGATTACTTATGCCAACAGGCATGGGATTTGATAACTGTAATGCCATTAATCCATCTAGCTGCTACATGATAAATGTGCATGTCACTAGCTTAGCTGTAACAACGTAAATAACTAAAAGTGATTATGATGCTTACTCTCATTAGTAGGGGTTGTATGTACCCCATTCCCATATGAAATATTCCCTCCAATGATTCGCAAAAATGTAAGTCTTGTACCAACTTGTGGTTATCCCAAAATATATTAATGGTATTTACTAGCATTACTGTATCGTATATCGACATGGAGTACGCACTTTAGACGTATCCCTACATTTCCTATCATCTCACTGATTTGATAGTTTGACTTACTATTGGTCGTTTCAAATCTAAATGTTCACGATTAACATGAAATATCTCCTCTTTCCCTGCACTTACAAACTTGATTTTTTGCATCTGGCCTTGTTTTTCCAAGGTCCCACCGATTTCACAAAATTTAATGTTGTAGGAAGTATGCTTCATCATGAAGCAGCACTTTCCTTTGATCTCAGTGAATTTACGGATCTTTTTGCTCCTGGAGAAAATAATTTACCGTACATTAATGGAAATCAGCTTCTTGACATAGGCGTCTCTACACAACTTGAAAGTTGGAGGCGTTTATCAACTGTTTACTTTCTATTGTTTACTTTCGTTAAAATACTATGAGAATGTCAATGTTATAGCCTTTACAGACGGTCGAAAACAAAACAGCGTATAAACAGTTCCATTAATGAAAACTATTTAAACAATATACAACAAAGAATACATTTTAAAAAATTAATTATCCGTTGCGAGCGATAACGAGCATGACATATCAAGCAAAGTTATTGTTTATGGGTACGCATGTGACTAAAGAGTCCGATGTAAGCACGGGATCCTCTTCACTGTAAAGAGCTACATTGTTCGTTTTATGTCTTTCCATGTGACTTTCATTATTTTACGTAAACAAGACATATGAAAGTGATTTAGTTTCTTTGCATGCCTGCAGTACACATATCAAGAATCTTTACATTTTCAAAACGTTATCAACTTTAGCTAAAGATTGATCATGCGGACATATAAAAACGTCCATTATTATTTCATTTATTCTGAATCAGAGGAGTCTAACATATTGATTACTAATCTGGGCTGAACGAACGATAGTCCATCTTTTTTCCAATAGTCATTTTCTTCTTTTAAGACATGATCTTTACATTTGCACCAAAAATCTTTGTCAATCTGTGATAGAGCAGCATATGTCAGTCCTTTTATATCGCATAGTTTAAAACTTGTATTCTCAGCTGCCACCTGCCCTTTAATTTTTGCCCAAACGAGTTCAATGGGGTTTAATTGTGGATGATAAGGGGGCAGTCTCAAGCACGTATGACCATGCTGTTGAATGATTTTGTCTATTTGGAATACTTTGGTCTTTTGCGATTTCTTAACAAGTGACAGTAATTCAGGTTTCAAAAATCCCTCGTTAAATGGAATTCCTTCCTTTCTTAGCCAAATCTTTATAACATCTTTTATACTGGTAGATGTAGGAATTTTGTCTTCTTCTGCCACAGCGTTGTGGTACGACGCGTTGTCCATTACCAGACAGGATGGTCTGTCTAGAATTGGAAGAAGAGTATTTTCAATCCACTCTCTAAATATATGGCCATTCATCTCGGTGTGATAGTCCCTGTTGTCAGTATAATTAGAGGTGAATATAAGTTCTGCATTTTTCACCAACCCTTCTTTTCGGCTGCCTGCATGTGCCATTATAATACGCTGTCCTTTTCCAGTGGGTACACATCTTTTAATACTTCCATCTGATAACTGCCATTCCTTTGCACTTGTGTGGTGAGAATTTATCCAAGATTCATCTAGAAATACAATATCATAACCTTGGTTACGCATTTCCCGTACTTCACGTAAATATTTACTCCTCATAGAAACTAAGTGCGGCTTCTCGCAGATGACATTTCTACCACTATCGTACTTTCTAAACGTAAAACCGATGCTTCTAACAGTTCTCCATAATGTTGTTTTCGACACAACAATGTCATTTTCTGCTCTCAGCCGAATTTTCAGTTTTCTTAAAGTCACAGTTTCTTTGGAATCGAACATTTTACAAATTGCTCTTCTAATCACTTCCTTGTCAAAACTATCTACTACTTTCTTTCTTCCTAGCGTCCTAGTCTTGATTGAACTGGACACTCCGTTAGCTTTAAGCACTTGTTTGAAAAAGCGTTTGCTTATACCCAATGCGTGAATAGTTCTCTTTTCTGGCTTTGAGATGCTTCGATACAGTTTTCCACGCTTAGCTTCTATGCAAAAATATTTATACACCTTTATTGCCACTGATTGCAATGTAAGAAACTTTACTTTTATACCCATTGACTAACAGATCACAAATTTAACGAAATTACCCAATAATTAGGATACGCCGTTACACATAAATCACAACAAAACGACAGGAAATGGGATGCACCGGATATAAAATTATAACTATGACGTGTTTTATGTGTTTTTTAGTGCTTAAAACAGGGAAATTGGCGCGCATTACGTTCAAGATGACAAGTCCGTGGGTGCTCACTCATATGAAGCGGTAATTCCTCCAAATATATGGTTTGACCAAAATGCCTTAAATTTGTATACTTCAAATAAAGAATATTTAAAACTATACGTTTGTTGGTGAGGAAATGAATGTACTTCTTGGGACCAAAAAATCACAAGACCATATGCAAAATTTCAGCATTGTCAATCAATTGGTTGCAGAGATATGGAATTTTAAACACCTTCAAAATATTTTGAAACGACCAATAATGGCGTATGTCTACCGCAGTCTTTGAAGTCTGATTCAGCAACCAAATCAATCAATTTAATTTAACAATTCTTCTCTTTAAATGAACCTTACATCTGCCACGACAACTAGAAAATAATTGAAAGTAATAAATTATAACTCATATAAAAGTCACAATTCCGATTTTACTTTTTGATGTTGTCAAAATAACAATTTACTTACTGCTTTTATTAGACTGATGGCATCGAAAATCTAGGAAAGTGTAATATTTATATTGTAAATAATATATATCCCAAAGATATATCGCATGAAAGATCGGATTTCAGTATCGTTTTTGTCTTGACTGTATATAATATTTATTCACTCACTGGAGAGAGAGACCTCACTGTTTTGTGTTTTGTACAGAGCAGATTTATTCAAGAGAAATGGACAGAGGTGTTACTTTTTTATGAAAAAAAAGTTAATCCCGTTTTAGTTCACAGGATCAAAACATATAACGCGGCGGTTTTCCAAAGCACACATATCGCGTATAACTGTTGAGCACGAGTTTATGCTAGTAAGCGACATTGAAAAACCGTCCAATAATTGGTTCTGTTATTTAAACCTCACTGAAATTAATTCTTTTTATTGAAAAGAGGTATATTTCCTGCTCATTTCATTACTTTATATTTGCACATTCAAGCATTTTTATTATACACATTTGTGGAACCGTTGTTCTTCTCTTACAATTCGACATCTTATTTTGTGTGCATTTAAATGAAAGAGTTATTTCACTCTGACCTCTACTAGATTTCCAAATAAAAAAAAAAAATAATAAGTTATGGGTTCTTTTTACCCCGTTGAAGATCTTTTGATGGGAACGATGGTTCTTAGTTTAATATTAACTTGTTCGCAAAGCTCATAATATCCTAGTTATTCTCTCTTACTGTACATGCTTCAGCTTTATCGCTACCATGTATCGTTACCTCAGAATGAGAATATTTTTTTAACATAAATTAGATATTATTTACGCTAAATGAAATTGCAAGATAAGAAACCAAGAATACGTATCAAGCTATACAAAGACACGAAGCTGAACGTGCATCAATTGTTGTGCTCATAAAAGATTAAATACGTCCACCGTGGTCATCTGTCATGACGTTGCTTGGTGTGCATAAAAGAGCAGAAGAAAATAAACTTTAAGCAGAGCAATTACAAAAGAAATAAGAATGTCACAGCTATGGGTTTAAGAGCAACAACAATTACCCTACAAGACCATGCAGTGAATCGCCAAATATGGAGACTTATGAGTCTATTGAGGTATCGTCTTCAGGCAGTGAGGATCTCTCTCTCTCATTATGTCTGCGATCAAGACTCAATCAGAGTAGGATTACAGACTCTCTCATGAAGTCAGTTGTCTTTTAAGCGAATCGATTGCCGGATATAGTTTCTCTTCCAGGGAGGTGGGCGTGGACCACATTGCTCTTTTCTGGTCTGTGTACTGGGGGCAATCCTGTAGTACATGTTTTGTAGTCATATTGTCCAGTGTACGGTTCCATAGGCTGGTTGTACCTATTTTGAATCTGATGAACATGTCATTTCTCATTCTATTGTGGCCAGTGCGTAGGCGAAGTATGATGACTTGATCCCTCCTTGATAGTTAGTTGTATCAGTCATTTTGGTTATGCTTTGGGTGTTCTCGTTTCCATTTTACATGGAACTGACCATTGAGGGTGGATGTGGCTTCATCATAACTGAGCGGATGGTTCTCTTGTGGTAAAATCTCCCTCCTTCTTTAGCTAATTTGTCTGCAAGTTCGTTCCCGTAATTATTACAGTGTGATGGTATCCACTGAATGACCACTATCTGGAAGTTATTGCATAGTTGGTCCAGGGTTGTTCTCACGTCATCTAGTTCATAGTTCTTGTGGCTTTTTTGAGCTGATAGTACTGACAGTGCATCAGTCAGAATCACCAATTTATTGTGCATGTTATTTTTGTGTTGAGTAGCCAGTGTTGCAGCATCTCTGATGGCCTTAGTTTCTGCTTTAAAGTTGTTTGAGAATTTCCCAGTAGCTATTGACTTGGTGATCTCGTCCTGATTATTCAGCGTCAAGAACACACCTCCCCCTCCATTTCTGGTGGCATTTGTAGCAGAGCCATCTGTGTATATGTGGGACCAAGTGTCCTGTGGGTAGGTATCGTGTATCTGATTTCTGCTACGTGTTTTCTTTCTATGTCTGATTGGGTGCCTTTTTTCATGATTCCTGTCACATTTACCTTAGGTTCTGGTATGTTATGCTTTCCATAAGGAGACATATCAGATGGGCCCAAGGGTTTCGATATTGTTTGGGAATGTACTGGTTCTCCAGTAGTTAGTTCATCGACAGTTGCATCGAAGTTGCTCTTCTTTAGTCGTACAATTCCGGAACCAGTTATTCTTTGGTGCATGAGTTGGCTAAGGAGCCTTCTATATTTCTCCGCTCGTTGCAATACTTTAGTGACCCATCTGTCATCTAAGGGTTGTAAGCCTGTTACTGTTTCTAGAGTCGTGATAGGTGTAGATTTCATAGCACCAGTGATGATACGGGCAGCCTGGTTCTGTTAAATTGGAGACAAATAATAATAAATGAATATTATTATAGAGGGAAACTTCCGAGGCGATAATCAGTGAATCAATTCAGAGGAAGAGGTATGTTTACAGCTCTCGGAAAAAATTACACATAATCAACAACATAAAAAAATATGGACCAAGGCAGGATCGAACCCGTACTCAGTGGCACAGCGCCTTGCCACGAAAAGCCAAACGTTAGGGAACACTGCCACTCAGCTAACTAAAAAAAAATTAGCTTCGTAGGTGATGTCTTTTCGCGAAGACTTTCCAATGACTATAGCATAAGGCTGCGATCACTGCTGGAAATATTTTTCCTGTTAAGACAAGTATCTCCTGGATAGGGTAGGGCTGAATACTTGCGTTGCAGACAAACATTAAGGACGAAACAGCACACATAGTAGTTTCCAGTGGTTAAGACTGGACACAAATAATAATAAATGAATATTATTATAGAGGGAAACTTCGGTAAATTGGTATGGTGTGATTTGGAAGTCATAGCCCTGGCTGTGACTTCATAGTCTAAAACTGGTCTGACTCTTCCTTTGTATAGTCTTTTCAAAATATTGTTGTCTGCCCCCCCACCCCCTTTTTATTTGGCCGTTCCTGCCAATTTCTTCATAATATTTGTCCGTTTTCTGTCTTTTTCCCTTGTTCTGTCTATCAGATTTTTACAAGTCATTCTGCGATTCATGGTGACGCCAAGATATGTTGGGTTTTGGTCAATAGGGAGTGTATGGTCTTTTATCTTCAAGTTTGCAGAGAGTGTGTTTCTTGAAAGGCTGAAAATGGTATATGCAGTTTTTTTTTCTTCGTTAATTTGTAAGAACCAGGTGTTCGTCCAATTTTCAAGTTCACTCGCGAGCCCATAACGCCATATCATCTGCGTGTATTGCTCAGTGTATTCTGGGTGGAATGTCCATTACGATGTCATTTATTAAAATTAAAAAGAGTGTTGGGGACAAGACTCCGCCTTGTGGGACACCTTGTTCGATAGAGACCTTCTTACTTTGCTGACCTTGAACTTGTACTCTGGTCGTTCTATCCTGAAGGTATTGAGAGACCCAATTGAATAAACGACCCTGGATGCCAAGCCTAAAAAGCTTCTTCTTTAAACCCTCTTGCCAAACAAAAGCCTTGTGCATGTCGACCCACACTGCCAGTGTGTGTTTCTTTTCTTGTAGAACATCCTCTATTTCCTGTGCAATGTAGGTGACCAGGTCTTCAGTTGATGTGTGCCGATGGAAGCCACTTTGTTGTGGTACGATTTGTTGTTTTGTCTCCAAATGCCACATATGTCTTCTTTTAACCAGCCTTTCCATGAGTTTACTCAGACAGCACAGTAGGCTAATTGGTCTATAGCTACTTGGGTCTAGTCGGTCTTTTCCACGGTTGAGGTTGGACACCATAATGGCTTCTTTCCAGGTTGCTGGCACATGACCTCTCTTCCAGCTGGCATTTATTATCCTTAGAAGCTGGCTCTTGGCTTTCTGTCCCAGATTTAGGAGCATTTCGTTGGAGATTCTATCTTTACCAGGGGAACTTTTGAGCTGCAATCCTGTGAGGGCAACATCTAATTCAGTTGGGGTAAAGATGGATGGCTGATGCTTTTCTGATGCCAAAAGCATGTGTTTTGCATCTTGGTTTTCCCGTCTTGCAACTTTCTGTTTGTCCATTGGAATGTTTATTCTACTAATGTTTTTGTAAGTCTCTATCAGTAGATTTGCTGCGCTTTTGCCTGTGAGGGTGTTCTGATTGTGTGTTAATGGTATAGGACGTCGGCACTCAGAGCTTTCGCAAGTTTCCATAGTTTATGACCATTTTTGTCAAGATTAAGGCTTTCTGTTGTGTCTATCCAGCTCTGTCCAGCTGATATCATGACCTCATGTCTGTATTTGGCCGAGGCTGCTTTGTAGGCAATGTTGCTCTCTGTGCTGTGTGAAGTTTCAGCTAGTTCTCTGGCAGAGTCCAGTTACTCTTCTAGTCTTTGCATTTCCTTGCTCCAGTATGGCTTGTAGTTTGTTCTTGCTCCTCTAGGAATGGATTCTTTAGCAGCTCTCATGATTCCATTTGTTAACCGCTTTATCATTATATTGACCTTCTTTTCGTGGGTCTATATAGGCGCAGTATATGCATCAGTGAGTCTTGCAAACTTTGCCCAATCTGCTCTCTTATAGTTCCAGCGGGGATGAGGTATTTGCAACTCCTGTTTGTGAGGAAGATCCACTGAATGTTTGACTGGTCTATGGTCACTATCTCCAAGTTGGTTCAGCCCTTTTCTGGTTATTTTGATAGATATGTCTTCCATTGCAAATGCTAGGTCGGGAATCGAAGTTGTTTTTTCATATACTTAAGTAGAAGGTTGGGGGGTCGTCCCTAGAGTTTATGAGGAATAGGTTGTTGCCTATTTCCCAATCTTCCACTTCTTCACCTCGAACATTTGACTCATTATATCATCATCTTTCAGAGTGGCTGTTAAAGTCTCCTACTACCAGACACTTTGATGGTGTTAATTCCATTGACTCCAGCTTCAGTAATTTGTCATTTGGACAGTATATATTAAATTTCCTTACACTAGCGGAGTTAATGTATTTGTCTGTACCAATGGTCTCTGCCTCCCCGTTTGTGACTACATCTATCAGTTTTGCTGGGATGGAATTTTTAATAAGTATAAGAATTCCACCCTTGTGACCTTCCCTGTCTTGTCTAAATGGTTGGTAGCCCCTGATGATAAATATGTGCTGAGGATTAAGATGAGTTTCCTGGATGCAGGCAACGTCTATCTCCTCCTCTGCTAATCTGCTTGTTAGGGCATGCTTTTTTGTGGTATATGCCCTCCGCATTCCAGTGTATTATATTCAGCTGTTTCTTGAAGCCTTTCCGATCAGCGGTAGTTTCTATCATAATTAGTGTCTGTTAGATCCAGTCTGATTGATTACTTGTTAAAACGTTGCACTGTGTTCTGCGCCAGTGGTCCAGTGCATCCGATTTCAGCCAGCATTTTATTCAGGTTTGCTTTTCTTAGCCTTTGATTGTACCCAATCTTCCTGCAAGGCAGCAGATTGTCTTTTCTGTAGGGGGATTCTGCCCTTAAATGGTCGGCCCTCCCAGGTTTACGAGCACCATCTGCCCAATCTTGATGTAGTAATTAGTTGGTGATTAGGCCATCACCATCACACATCAAACAACAGACTATAAGACGCTCCTAACTATCATGAACTTCCGGGAGTCTCACCGATGCTGACAAGTCATGTTATGACAAGTATTTCAAACTAAGAGTTCTACCAGATATATACGAATATATGATGAAACATGTAATTTACTATTTGGATAGTTTGTCAAAGAAGGTGTTGATCTCCTCCTGCATTAGTGGATGCATGGTTGTTTACTAATTTGGTTCATTTAAGACAGCGTCCATAAGAGTCAGAGTGAAATGAATCTCCATTGTCGCCAACCTTCGGTGCAAAACAAGATTGCGTTCTCAGCTTATACTCCAGGCATTGTGCTAGTAAAAGCTAAACTATAACCGCTGCAGTTGAGAATGAACGAGATTCTGCAAATTCATATCTTGGCCTTTGGGCTTTGTTCAAATGTAAACAAACGTTCATCTTGGTGCGTCCATCTTGGTGCGAACCCTCTGTGATAATTATTATTGAGTTATTGAGTTATTGAGTTATTTGCGGGTCATCATCATTGCACTCCGAACATGTCCATAGGTGCTCAGATCCCCTCCTCAGCAATTCCCTCAGTGTCCAGCGACTGACGACTCCAGTTCTATGTTGGTTGATAAGTCTTCTTACACGGCCACCAAGTTTCTCATTTCTGGCTGTGCCCATCTTAACTCCCATTTCCATCATCCGAAGAAGCGACGTTGATCTGTGTTTGTCGAAGTCCTGTGCTCTTCCCACATCTCGGAGTGCATTGATGATGTCCGCCCGATCCATCGGTTGCCCGTCCTCAACGACAGCGCAGCTAGCCAACCTGTCCGCTCTCTCATTTCCCCGCAACTCCCGCATGTCCAGGGACATAGACAAAGGTGACCTTACGTATTTTGGATTTCTGCAACGACTCTACCCATTGCATGCGTACAAAGCCCACCTCCACTTTTTTATCATGCTCATCGAATCGCTCAGTATACATGCGTGGATGTATTCTTGTGACTCTATCCATTTGAATGCCTTGGCCACTGCCATCACCTCCATTGTCATGCTACTCGTGGTCATGGCGTATGCACCACTGTCTTCCTTGGCTATTCTGCCTGCCGAACGTGCTGTAAATGCCCATGCACTTCTTTGGTGTCGTCTTACAGATCCGTCTGTATAGATGACTGCATCTTTCTCATCGGTGTTATCGCAGATGAGACCGTTGACCTCAGCATTAACCACGACCGGGTTCTGTTCTCTACTTTTCCTGTCGAGTGTGACAATACATGAGAAAGTCCCCTTGAATGACGTAGGCACCGGTATCCACTCCTCACCAACGCTGAGATTGGTAAGCTCACAGACCTGTTTGATGACATCTTCTGCTCGGCCCACCCATGATTTGCCTCTTTTTAGCCTGATGCCTTTCTCTGTGTTGAGCACGTTGTGCAATGGATGCTCTGTATCTGTACTAATCTTCAGGTATGCTCGTGCTCTCCAGATCTTGATTCTGTCATCCCTAGTTGGAAAGTCAAGAAGATACCTCATTGCCACACAGGGAGTGTCCCTCGTACATCCCAGGATAATGCGCATGGCTTCATTTTGTATTTTCTCCAGCCTATCAATTTGAGTCGTACTAACAGTAAGAATGGCCAGGGCATACTCGATTGGTGCGAGGACTAATCCCTGGAACAGAAGAGTAAGTAGCCTCTACTCGATGTTGGCAGCTGCCATGACCTTCAAGGCGGCTAATCCTTTGCGGGATTTTGTTATCACATGGTCGACGTGGTCCCGAAAACACAGGCTGCGATCAAACTTAACTCCGAGGTATGTCATCAACTTGTCCCTGGTCACCTCATCAGCTCCCATTCGTACTACCGGTGTGGTCGTATTAACGATATGATTGTTAAGGGAGAACCATGAAACTGATGCTTTATTAGGATTAACCAAGGCACCTGAAACCCCACACCAGGAAGAAATGCGATCGAGTTCGTCTTGCATTGTGGAGGCGATTCCACGTCTGTCTCTTCCCTGTCGATATACCAGAATATCATCAGCAAAAGTCATAGTTCTTCCCCTCCCATCCAGCTGTTGGGCCGTGATCGTTATTGTGTACACGTTAAATAGAACTGGTGACAATGGTGAGCCTTGTGGCAGCCCTGGACAAATGGATGTTGGCTCGGAAGACCAACTTCCACATCTGAGTATCACCTTCCTCTGAAACAGTGCCGCGGCGATCCATTTTATGAGGAAGGTGTTCACCGCCAGTTTGAGAAGCATATGCATGAGATATTCAAATGGTACCCTGTTGTATGCATCCTCCAGATCTATAGCAGCAGCACATGTCTCCTCACGTCTGTGGAAGCCTTCGAAGACGTCATAGGCAAATACTGCCGCATTGAGCCATGTCTCTTTGTTATATCTATAACCTCCGAGTGTGGATGGGAATAAGCGTTTCTGTTCAAGGCGACACGTGAGGACACGGGCAACTATTTTCTCCAGCAGCTTGCCCGCAGTGTTCTGCATTGTGATGATTCTGTAGGCACTTATCTGAGAATGGTCCTTGTTTGGCTTCGGTAGCGGTAGTAAGTAGCTGTGTAGCCACTCCTCCTTAATCTGGCCACTCCGAATACTGGCATTAAACTCATTGGCCAATGTTGTCAAGTCGGCATCAGCTAAATCGCCTATGTCATCATACCGAACACCATCTGGACCAGGAGCAGTGTTGTGTGACCTTTTAAGTGTCGCGCGAATTTTATCGGTTGTGATTGTGAGATCTTCTTCCAGCCCTACATCCTTACACAAATTTGACAAAGATCCCCGTATCCTCATTCTTACAGCCTCATTTCTTTGGTCCGTCTGCTCAATGTAGCGGGCAAGCAGGGCCTTCCCTTTGCTCTCATCAGATTTGTGCCATATCTGGTCTGTGCTCTGAAAGTCTGGTATACCTCTGTGTCGTGGTGTGCCATTCATGCACTGATGAAGGCGCCAGAATGTGGCTAGCGATTTTTCTGAGCACACTTTTTTACAGAAGTCATCCCATTTGGCACCCTTAGCCTGCTTAGCGCATAGTTTAAAGTGCATCATTTTTTGGTCGACCTCTACTTTCAGACGCTTCAAGAGCTCAGGTTGTATTCTACCATACCTTCTGGCTTTCTGCCATGTCTTGACCGTTTGTCTCTTGCTCCGCCAAGCTTCCTCGACATCTACGTTCCACCAGGGTGGCTGCGTCCATCTCTCCTGCCTCCTACGAGGGGCGCTCTGTTTTCTATGTCTGATTTTGCTAATGACGTCCTGGTCTGTTTTCTCGTAGTTGAATGTGTGGAGCTTTCTTCTCTGGCTTTTATTTCCACCTTTCTCAATTAGGAGGACACATGGATAGTGATTACTTCCGTGGAACCCCAGTGCACTCCACCTGCAAACCGGTGCGAAGGTGGAAGACACCATTGCCATGTCTATGACACTATCATAGTCCCCTGTTCGAGTGGCCATTCTTGTTGCACTTCCATCATTCAAGCACACTAAATCGACTGACACTAGTGCGTTCTCTAGGTCTTCTCCCTGCTTGTTGGTTATGACGTTGCCCCACTGGTCTCCTCTAGCATTAAAGTCTCCGCAGAAAATGACATTCTCTTCATCGAACTCGAAGAGATTCTGCCATTTTTGTGTGTTCACCTTCCCATTACAGGCATACACATTAACAATCACGAAATGAACTGGGGTCTGCACCCTAACCGCATGTACCTGCAATTCTGCATTGTTCCACACAGACATATCAACCTCAGCTGCCACCATATTGTTGCGCACAAGGATGGCCTGCCCAAGGTGTCGTCTATTGTAAAAGCAATGAAAGCCAGGAGTACTTACTGTCCTGTCGCCAAGAAGAGTTTCTTGCAAAACCATTATATCGGCGCCGCACAGTTGATTATCAAGAATGGACCGTCGTTGATTAATGGACCCACAATTCCAATAAGTAACGCGCACATACTTTAGGCCTAGCCTCTCACACTTTGACAGTTTAGTGCCACCCCTCTTGCCCCGTCGTGTTTTCCTTCTTCGATGATGTAGTTTGGGCTGCATCTGAAAACTTACACTTCTTACCGTCGTCTTTGATGAACGTCGCTGAACGTTGTTGCTTTGGATGGCCTAGACTCACGTGCACTTGCTCAGTCGCACGGCCCAGAACCCGTTCCACGATATAAACTGGCCAGCTCCAGTAACTTGCTCAGCAGCACGCGGAAACACTGTGAGCTTTCTACAAATTAAATGGCTTACGCGTCCTTGACGACAGACCGGCGTAAACAAACCGCCATTTTTTGACGCGTTCAATAGTGTAACAACAATGACGAGTGATGAAATAAGGAAATTATAACAAAATGCAATGAATCAAAAGAAGCAAAGTGATTAACGTCAAATAGAAAGCGCGCACACTCACATGAACCCTCAAAAAATAAATAAAAACAAACAAATAAACAGGAAATTGTGATAATTAATTATACATTAGTGAGGCTCTAACAAACAAAGAACTAAATACCGAACTAATTAACTAATTAGTCAGGTAGCTAACTAAATAATTAAGTAGCTATCTACTTATGTGCAGCATCGGCGGCTTAGTGGTTAGTGTGATCGCATTCTTATTAGAAGGGTCTAGGTTCGTTCAGAAGAGGCGAATTTTTTCGAGCTGAAAAGGCTCCGGTGTTCGCGCAGCTTTTGAAAATGGATACATGGAATTTTTATGGGAAGTAAAGGCGGCCTGGCGTGATACAGACCATAGCACCCAAAAATATGCCGCGGTCAATGAAAAATATGGTCACTAACAGCACATACAGCATGCCACTAGCAAGGTGTGAAGGGAACGTTTGCTTTTACCTAAGTGAAATAAAATATTAACCGACCATCCGACCGAGCCACAAACTAAAACTATAGTTACCTACCTTAACTAAGTATATACGTACTTATTACCTATTTAACTATCAAAGTAGACAACTAACTATTTAAAGTACTAAACTGATCGTTAATTAACAAGAAGATAATTAACTAACTATTAACTAAACTAACTAATCAACTACCTATCCTATTAACTAGAACTAACTGTGTGTCTAACTAAAACTAACCAAATAACACGTACAAAAAATAACGTACTGAATTAGTTGGCTAGCTAATTAACACGTTCAATAGACACGTGACCCTCAGTAATTTGTAATGTTAATAGTCGTTGCTATTTTTAGTCATTCTTTTAATGTTACTGCTACGTTGTGACTTCGTCTCGGGGGTGATTTAAAAATTTTTTTTTTTTTTTTTTTTTTAATGAGAACTGTTATGTGATACCTGTCAGCCCCGTGTCTCTTGACCCATATTGCTTGTCTATCTCAAGTTATATGTTCTCTGTCAGTATATAGGCCCATATTGCTTGTCTATCTCAAGTTATATGTTCTCTGTCAGTATATAGACCCATATTTCTTATCTATCTCAAGTTATATGTTCTCTGTCAGTATATAGACCCATACTTCTTGCCTATCTCAAGGCATGTGAACTCGGCAAGTCTCTTGACTCACATTTAATGTATAGCTCATGTTATGCGATCTCTCTCAGCCACATTTATTGTCTAACCAGCGAGATTTCTGACAGGTTTTCGACAGTCAACCTCTTTATGGTGATATAGTTCGTGCAACAGCTACATACGTCTATTAACGCAAATTAGTTTGTTCTTTTTGAAATAGTTGTTGATGATATAGAATATGACTCTTGGCTCTAGAGTCAGTGTAATGCCTACCCGTGTTACACCAAATTGTTTGTGCGCTTGCGAAATTTGAACGCTTGAGCCGGGGCTCTAGAAGGAAGTGTAAACTATGACAATTTAATGTTGCCATAAAGTCTAGCCATCTCTTACTTGGATCATATCTCTAATGGAAAAGTTTGCAGTGGAGTACAGCGGTTAGTCAGATTTGTTAATGATATTTTGACTATTGGGGAGATTCGCAGAGTGGAATAGTCGTACCTCCTATTTAGATCATCTGGTCTGATAGATATCATTCCAATGATAATTATAACAGGAGGGAAGGGAGACTGAAAATGAAAGGGATAACATCAAGAAATGGAAAAAGCATAGGCTTTGTTGGGTCCAACTCAATTACTGAAAATAAATGAAAATGAAGAAGTTGACGAAATAGGTCAGTAGTACCCCAACATATGCCCGGAGTTATTGGATGGAAAAGAAGTAGTTGATTATGTCAAGTGTTCGTTCCATATGTTGGTGACTCACTTGACAGCGTGTTTGATGTTACGCAACCTCACCTCGTGCCAGGTTGATGGGACTCAACACGGACCGCAGTACATCTAGAACAACTATACATAGACCCTAGTGCTGGTGTAGTGCCTGATCGATTAACATTCAATCAGAAGAAGCCTTTTTTTTTTAAATTTCATCAAAGATACGTATCTGGTTATTTCATGAAAATTAATGAATTTAATGAAAACTTTACAAACTGTTACGATCATAATATTTGAATCAATTAACAACTTCATGAATTGTTTGATACTCATAGAATGTTAATAATTGTTTTTTTTTCTTTTTGGTCTAAATAACCACACAATTTCAAGAAACATATTAGAAAGATGTTCAGTATGAAACGGAAGACATTAATTTTAAGTATAGATAAATTCATTTCTCTAATCGACTTTATAACTGTATCTACAGCAAATATATTATGATGTAAATTAATGTCTGTTGTAAATACATGTGTTCATATTTCCACTATTGTTTTTTATTGTTAATTGCGACAGTGGATTTAACGGTCCTCCAAATAAATAAAAAAAATCTCACCCGCTAAATAAAACCCAATATGCTTGAAGGTTGATATGTTCATTACATAGAAGCAAAAGTAAAAGTACGCAATATCTTCACAAGAGTTTTTGAATTAATTCCCATTACTTTGATTTTAAACTGCCTTACCTTGTCCAATTTAATTACTGTTTGCTTGTCGCTATTGTACTAGGGAAAGAGAAATGCCAGGTTCAATCATACAATTTATGATACTTTTGTAACACGAATTATAGCAATACTTTTATAACATATTTTAAAATGTTCAAATTATATTTTAGGGAAAGGATACAACTTATATAACATTTACGGTGACAGATAAGGCTACCGTTTGAATATAATGAAACACCATAAAGAAAGCGTAGAATAATTTTAAAAGACAAGGTTAAAGAAATATAAAAACCTATATTTGGCACGGTGTCCAGCATGATTTGTATCTCAAGAACATTAAGACACATCTAGAATAGGAGGTCATTACTTGAAAAAAGTTAGGTATCACACACAATTGAAGTCTAGTCATGTTTCGCAGATAAAGGCAAATGGGAAGCTAAAATTATCCAGTGGGACGGAGGGATTTTCAAATCCATCTTGGTGTGAAAAATGAGAGATTGATGAGTGTCTTGGAGTTTAATAAAGAATTAATTACGGATCATGAGCTGAAACAGGCGGACATGAACGATTAGGAATGTTGCTAATAATTTAAGACGACGCATTCTGTCAATGAACGAAGAATGAAGATGTGAGCAGCGTAGATAGATCCGGACACTTGGTAATCAATGTGATCAGCGATAGAGCAGGCTAGTCAAATAGATAAGAGATACATCCAGGAAGGTATTCGAAAAACAATGTGCCTGTTAATAACTGAATGAAAGAAGGGCCTTCTCATGTTTCAAAATGTTTTTGTGGAATGTAAGTCTCTAATATTTTTTTTATCATCGCCATCATCATCATCATGTGCCATGCCGGTTGGCGTCGGCGATCATGTCCTTCCACAGAATTATATCGAAAGTGTATCGTATCAATTCAGTTGTTGACCGTTTTCCATGCCATGACACCGAACTATTTAGTATATGATCTCTTTGTCGTCATCAGTCTCTCTCTCCCTGTATTTTGACAGTTGTAACCAAGTTTTTCAACTTTCATATTCTCATGATGTGTTGGAATAATGTTGATTGTTTCTTTCTGAAGATTTTCATGAGCTCCCTCTTGGAAAATGTCGCCATTGGTCTTTTTAGCTGTCCAGGGAAGTTTCAACATTCTTCTCAGAAATCCCATCTCTGTGGCCTCTAATCATTTGTTCATTTCTTTTCTATTGACCATATTCGCTTCCATATATCCTAAGTGGCTCTATATACACCGATGCACGCTCCTTCTAATTGTTTGGTTGCATAAGACGTTTTTTTTTCATTTTCTGAAATGCAATTTTGGCCTTAACTATTCTGCTTTTCACTTCTGTAATGAATCATTCATCTGGTGTTGTTATTTGGCCAAAGTATTTGACGCGCTGCACTTGTTTCAGATTTGTCCTGTCTTTTTGTATTTTGCATGAAGGTGATGATTGTTTCTTCGTTTTGACCATTATTTATGTTTTCTTACTATTCAGACTGAGACCTTTCTTCATTTTTTCTTTTACTATTATGTCTATCCTTTCTTGAAGTTCATTATCTCTCTCTCTCTCTCTCTCTCTCTGCTATTAAGACCGTATCATCCGCATATCGCAAATTGTTTATTCCGTGGTCGTTGACTTCAATTCCTTTTTTGTCTACTATTGATCTCATAATACATTCGCAGTAAAGTGAAAACAATGTCCGATGACAGAACAAAGCCTTGTCTGACTCCTTGTTTTATATATTGGAATTGTTCTGTTTGGTTCCTAATTCGTATGGCTGCTGATTGATGCCAGTACATGTTTTTTTTAATTATCAGATCCTTGTCATCAATAGTTAATGTATCCATCATATTGATATTTTATTTGTCAAGTGCTTCGCATATTATATTCTATAAAACACACATATAGATCTTTCGTTATCTCTACAGCTCTTTCAATCTATTTTCTTAGGATATATCATTGATGCCCTTTCATTCTACAAATCAACATTGTGCCTCAATTATCGCTGGTTTTATATTTTCCACGTCCTCTCGATCGCGAGACTTGTAAACAGGGAAAAACGCTCCTATAGGCACAATGACGATGTTCAAAAAGTGTTTTAATAAGTAAACAGAACGTACTGCCAATATACAGAAGAAACAATTATCGTCTTGTCATGTAATCAAAGGAAAACAGCAGCAATGTGCTAAATTTAGAAAAAAAACAATAGAAAAAAGAGACTGAATGAAGTACGAGAGAGCCTCAATTTTAGTGAGCAGTTTCGTAGGGTGTCAAAATCATATCTGTTGAAAAACCCCATAGATTGAAAGTTGTGGAGAGGCATGATCACCTACACCAGCAAACTGCGTACTTCATGATGTTGATGTTGACACATTAGTGACCGAATGAATCACTTGAATGCACATTTAGCTACTTGTCTGTCATTGAGTCAACGAATCATTTCAGGGGAAGAGGTTTGGGGAAAAAATCGCAAATAATCAACAAGAGGAAAAAACATAAAGAACACTGGTTCGATGGTCGGTAGCAGGATCGAACTCGTACTCCTTAACGAGACCTCGGTAGCCTAATTGGGAAAACCACACGACTGGGCTACCGACGTTCGGACATCCTGTGTTCGATTCCCGCTGGGAGCAGTGTGAATTGTACTCGTGGTTAGAAAACAATACCCCAACGATCGACCCAGCCTTTGGCAGAAATGAGTACCAGGATATCACTCTGGGAAGGTGAGGAATATCGCCTCGCATCGTGAGTTTCAATGCTTGAAGCGACACTATCCATAAGTCACCCAACATTTCTGCACAGGCAGCTGAGCACATCTTTGTGGAAACTCGTGTGCTAAGACGCCGGTTCAAGTCTCGTACTGTACCTTTACCTTTACTCCTCTGCACAGAGTCTTACCACGAGAAACAAAACGCTAGAGCACACGACCAACTCAGCTAGTTAAAAAAATAGCTATTGAGTTATTGAGTTATTTGTGGGTCATCATCATTGCACTCCGAACATGTCCATAGGTGCTCAGATCCCCTCCTAAGCAATTCCCTCAGTGTCCAGCGACTGACGACTCCAGTTCTATGTTGCTTGATAAAAAAGTCTTCTTACACGGCCACCAAGTTTCTCATTTCTGGCTGTGCCCATCTTAACTCCCATTTCCATCATCCGAAGAAAAAAAAAATTAAAAAAAAATCACTCAGCCATTGTTGCACTATTGAACGCGTGAAAATGGCGGTTTGTTTACGCCGGTCTGTCGCCAAGGACGCGTAAGCCATTTAATTTGTAGAAAGCTCACAGTGTTTCCGCGTGCTGCTGAGCAAGTTACTGGAGTTGGCCAGTTTATAACGTGGAACGGGTTCTAGGCCGTGCGACTGAGCAAGTTACTAGAGTTGGCCAGTTTATAACGTGGAACGGGTTCTAGGCCGTGCGACTGAGCAAGTTACTGGAGCTGGCCAGTTTATATCGTGGAACGGGTTCTGGGCCGTGCGACTGAGCAAGTTACTGGAGCTGGCCAGTTTATATCGTGGAACGGGTTCTGGGCCGTGCGACTGAGCAAGTGCACGTGAGTCTGGACAATCCAAAAAAATAGCTATCATTCGCTATGTCTTTCACGCTGATATAGCATAGGTTTCCGAAAACAACAATTTGTGTATCTGTATTTCTTCTATTAAGACAAGTATGTCCCGGGTAGGATAGCGCTGAATATTTGCTCTGCAGACAACACATAGGAAGAAACAACACGAATCGCAGTTTCCAGTGGTTTAGATTGGAGACAAATAACAACAAATGACTATTATTATAGAGGGAAACTTTCGAGGCGATAGATCAGCGAATTATTTAAATGGGAAGAGATATGTTTGCAGCACTCGGAAAAATATAATAAATAATCGTCAACAGGAAAAAAAACGAGTACTCCTCAGCACCGCGCCTTGCCACAAAAATATCAGAAAAACTCTTGTGGTTAGGTGCTGTGTCAAGGAGTATGGATTCGATAGTGCTTGGGACCATCTATTACTCTTTGTTTTATTTTTTGTTTTTGTCGATTTTTTTTCCGAGTTCTGTAAACATACCTCTTCCTCTGAAATGGTTCGATGGCCTCGGAAGTTTCCCTTCACAATAATATTCATTTATTATTATGTGTTTCATATTATATAGAGTTAACGTGGCTATTAACAGGCCCCACGTTACGGATTAAAATAACTACATTAAATAAACATTAATATCTAGCGGTGTCCCCATACAATGTTGACTATCATGGCGCGCCATCGCACTGTTTCTTTCCATGATTACACAAGTATTTATGGTTTCTCTTGTTCATCTCTTGATTTAGTCAGTTTACTTTAGTGTCTGTCTTCCAACATACAATATATAATATATTATGATGTTAGTTATTAACTACATATATTAACACATGACACAGCATGATTACATAAAATATTAAACTGACCACAGAACAGAAAATTCGACAACTAATAACAATAATCATAGAACACGTTGACAGACAATAACCATCATCATCCCTGTCTCTTTATACTAACTCTGGTTGGGATATTCTCTCGTCACCTCTCCGGTTTGACGGAGATCTTGTATTTCCATGGATAGTCAACTTGTGATGTTGCAAAGTGTTTTCAAATCCATCCCGCCTTCATTTTTGTTATTTTCATCGTGTTCTAAGTTTACTGATTAACTTTTTGTATGCATGACGGGTAAAGAAATGCGCATCGCTCTTTTATAGTTATCTTAGTTATGTAGAGATCACTTTATACTTGTGAACTGTCGTAAGTCTCCAAGTGTGACACTGATATTACATGGTAGTTCTAAATGTAATCTCTATTAGATGTTTAATGACAATGCTTTATGTAGTAAAATACCTGATAATTGTCCCAATATGTGGCTTCCTTTTCTGCACCTAATATCGATTTATGTATCCATAATTTCATTTTCTGTGAATGATATTTCTAAATACACAAATGTTGATACTTGTGCTTCATTTTCTTCTTTTTCTCTTTTCACTGATACCTAAAAGGTGTCATGGTTTATATCATTTGTTGGTCTTGAGCTGCTCGAATTGTCTGAATTAGTGATTTTTCTTTGTTGTTACATGTCTCTGTCATTGCATCTATCAATCTTCTTCTGGGTCTTCCTCTTGGTCTTTTTCCATGCATTCTCGAGAAGAACGTCCTTGATGGCGATTGGTGAGGATTCATTCTGACCAGGTGGTCAAACCATTTACATTGTTTTTCTATATATTCTTGGCAGGGTTTTGTTCCTACCATTTTTCTTATGGTTTCATTTGGTATTCTATCTCTTCTTGTGTTGTTTGTTACTTTTCTCAAACATCGCATCTCACATGTATTTATCTATCTTAATTGTGATTTAGAAAGGGTCCATGTTTGACTTTCATAGCACAAAGTTGGTATGAAAATGCTATTTATCATTTGTTGTTTAGCTGGCATTGACATGTTTGGATGTCTTAGTAATGGTGAAAGCTGGTATGTGACAGCATTTGCTTTTTGTATTCTCATGTCAATTTCTCTGTCTAGTTTTCCATCTTCTGTGAACATTGGGCCCAAATACTTGAATTCTTCTACTTGTTTATTTCTTTATCTTTGATCTTAATGTTTAATGGGTGTCTTAATTTACTTATTCTCATAGCCTCTGTGTTTGCTGTGTTAATTTTCATACCGTAGTTTATGCAACTTTTATCTAGAGATGTTATATGTTGTTATAGCAGGTTTTCGTCCTCATATATTAGACATTGGTCATCTGCGAATAGTAATTCGTTGATGTTGGGACTTTCTATCTCTATATTATTGTTTGATTTTTCCTTTTGTTGGTTGTTTCCTGATTTATTTTGTCCACATATATGATGAAGAGAAGTTGTGAGAGGACACATCCTTGTCTTACACCTGTTGTAACCTGAAACCATTCTGAAAGACATTCCGATGTTCTAACGGCACTTTGACTGTTTTTATATAATGCCATCATATTATCTGGTAGTTGTCCTGCTACCCCGTAGGTATCTAAAGTTTGCCAAAGTTTGTTCTTGTCTATACGAGCAAACGCTTTTTCCTGATCTATTAACACTATATTTAGGTTTCTGTCATATTCTATGGTTTTTTTCACATAGTTGTCTCAATATAAATATAGCATTTGTACAGCTTTTGCATTTTCTGAATCCGAATTGATTATTACTTAATTGGGGTTCTATTATGTATCTTACTCCCCTCTCCAATATTTTAGCAAACATTTTACCAACTTGACTCAAAAGGGATATTCCTCTGAATAAAAAGAACAAAGCAGATGGTATAGATGGAATAACAACAGAATTGCTACTAGCCTGTAAGGAAACAGCTATAGATTGGCTTACGATAATATTCAATATGGCGTGGGAAGAAAGAAAAGTCCCAGGCGATTGGCAAAAAGCTATCATTGTCCCATTTTGGAAGAATAAAGGAAGCAAAATGGAGTGTGAAATGTAATCATTATTTCTTACTCTCATTGCTTTTACACTTTTGAAAAAAATTCTCTTGGTTCTTCTCTACAAGTTCTTGCCAATTCTTCACCAAAAGCTTTCCAAGAGTCTGCTATTGTTTGTTCTATAATCGTTTTGCTATCATTTCTGGCTTGTCTCTAGTGATTGTAGTCTTCTGTTGTTTTTGTCTTTTGCCACGTTTTATACTTTTCTTTCTTGTCTTTCACTGCTGATTCACTACTTCATTCGACCATCTTGTAAGTTTCTTCCTGCTCTTTCCTATATTTTTCAGACCGCATTTCTCTTGTGTTGACTCTATTAGACCTTCTTTAAACTGTTTTCAAACTTCTTCTATGTTTGTTGGTTGTATTCGGGTTTGGTATTTATTGTTTACGGATTCTTCTATTTCTTTTTTGTACTTTACATCCTTTAATGCTTTTAGATATATTCTTTGTGCCAGGGGTCTTGCAATCAGTTGTTGATACTTGTTTAAAACCTATGTATGTACATATCATATTCATGCTTCTTATTCTCCTTAATATATTTATGACTTCCGGTTTTGCCTGTGTGTATTTGACATTTTTGAACAGACCATGTTTTACTCACACGTTTAAATTGCTGCAGTATTTCTGTATATTCTACAGTTAATATTTGGTCATCCGCCTACAGCAGTTCCTATATTTGATTTCCTTGTTAAACATATTTAAAGTGTACAATATAGTGGGCATGGCTTAACTCATAATTCCACACATGACAGCAGTTCAGATGACGATGGAAACAGCTTCAACAAGAATAACATCCAGAATGGAGATGTCGTTGAAGATGACGAAGAGGTTGTTCATATTTTAACTAAGACAGATGACGTCAGTCATTTATTTCAATGCACCACTGCACTGGCTGTCAATCACACATGAACTCCCCCCACCCCCAATAACTCCGCTGCTGCGATTAGTCCCGCCACCAAAAGGGCGGACATTCTTGAATGAGAGCCAGATTACGCCAAGAAGATCAGATTTAGTGTAACAACAAATATGAACAGAGCAGAGCATGTTGACAACGATGGTAGGTAGCAACACAAGTTCGGGGAAATCCGTACCGCAACGCGCTACTCCTCATTGTTCGGTACCTCGTCTGCTCACTCAGGAAGACGTGAACTTCCCGTCAATATGGCGGATAGGCAGCTGGAACCGTTAAATGATGTATCTCAAAAGTGTTTATTGTTGCAGTTTCTTCATATGCCAAGATCGTCTTGCTGCTGGAACTACTGAGTTAATTGCTCTGTGTGATCTGTGCGTTTCATCCGTTTTTGATCGTGTTTCGATATTCCAATTGCTTACGATGAATCATGATATCGTGTAACGTGGAGCATATGGTTGTGTTCATTTTCTGTGCGGTTTGGTCTTATGTCTTTTAGCGTGTTCTGAGACTGCTACGATGAGGACTGCAGCTACTTTCCTTGTTTAGGAGATGAGTTATTAATTCGCATGATTTCACTGGCACGGGCGGTTGAGCAATTATGGATATTAATTCCTTTGCTGTGATACCGGGGCCTTACATAACCATAACCATATTTAATTATGCTGTATATGAACGTACTGAATTGGCCATAGCCCAAAAGTCTTTGGTTTCTCCCGATGGTTTCTCAAAGAAACATGATGTTCCATGTCTAGTTCCTATTATAGTTGCACAGTTTTCGTACAGGCTCTGACAATTGTTTTTATTGAAACATTGGCTTATTCTATACTATATTAGGGTCTGCTATGTTAGTTTTCGATCTACATTATCAAATGTTTGTTTTCTTGACACATTCGAAATAAGAGAGACAAAAATGCCACAAACTACTATTTGCTCAAGAACGTTATAGGCGATGTAGTACTCATATCTCGATCATATAATCTAACATTATTGTATTAGTTCTCAATATGTTTTGATCATTTAGTGATGTAGACGTTTGCCATAAAGTAAATTTTAATTAAAAAAACATATATGTCTTCTCATGTCTTTTCCCCATATATTAATTTGAGAGAAGCATGTGTATGATGTATTTGAGAATAACTTGGGTTATAGACCATATATTACTTACTGACAGTTCTCCAGACATTATGTATTGCAGCTGAGAAGACAAACGTATTTAGATTTGAAAGAAGGCAATACTAGTACTAGGATATTTGCAACTTTTTTATACTTAAACCCTTTAAATCCTAATCCCTTATTCACTTAAACTCGCTTATTATAAAAATAAAAAAAAAAATCAAATTCCCTTATTCACTTAAAATTCACTTATTACCCATGCTTTGTAGATCAATTCGGTAGATGCCTATGCATTCTATAACATCATCAACATCAGGGCCTGACAATATACAGATAGAGATGATACAGGCTCTAGAAGAGTTTGGCGTCGAAGTGATCACAGACATATGCAATGACATATACCATACAGGATACATACCAAACGATCTAAAAACATCAACTTTCATTGCATTGCCTAAACAGAATGGTGCAGTTGAATGCAGTGACTTCAGAACAATAAGCCTAATGAGCCAGGTAACAAACAATTTACTACAAGTTATATAGGGAAGGATTCAGATTAAAATCAATACTGAATTGGATGAGCAACAATTTGGATTCAGGAAAAACAGTGGGACAAAAGAAGCCATATTCAGCATGGGAACATTGATTGAAAAGTACACAGAAGTAAACAAACCAAATATGTGCCTGCTTTATAGACTACACCAAAGCTTTCGATAGAAAACACCATAACCAACTTATAGACTGCCTAAGAGATATAAATCTAAACGACGGAGACATACGACTAATATGTCATTTGTACGTGGAGCAATCAGCAATAATAAGATATAACAAGGATAACTCTACACCCATTGAAATAAAAAGAGGAGTAAGACTAGGATGCATCTTATAACCAAGCTTATTCAATCTATACACTGAGCAAATCTTCAAAAACATCTCAGAGATACCAGGCCCAACATTAATGGAAAAATAATCAATAACCTGAGATATGCTGATGATGCTGTTCTACTAGCAGAAAATCCTAAATGCCTACAACAATTGCTTAATGTGATAAACACAACAAGCAAAAAATATGTACTAGAAATGAATATAAAAAAGACTAAAACTATGATCATAAACAAAGAAAATTCTCAAGACCTACAATTAAATATCACAGTTGAGGGAATACATCTGGAGACAGTCCAGAGTTACAACTACCTGGGACATACTATAACCAATGATGGAAAATGCAAAACTGAAATAAACAAAATAATAGGTATGGCAAAAAGTAATTTAAGTAATTTTAATGCCATGAAAAATATACTAACAACAAAACAAATATCAGCAGGGCTATCTATCTCTATCTATCTTTCGTTCGCTCGAAGTATTGTCTATATCAGCAATGTCGTTTCCTGTATGAATTTTACTGTCTTTTGTAATTCTTGCAGTGGCCCATATAGTTTTGTCTGTAGTGTTGTATCTATGGGCCAATGGATTTTCCTCAGTCTACTATATTCAGTGCAGTCTTGAAGTATGTGTTCAGCAGTCTGGGGTGCCTGTCCACATGTACAAGTAGTTGATGTGCCGATCTTGAATTTGGTATGCATGTGACCATGGAGTCGATTGTGTCCTGTTCTTAGGCGTATAATGATAACTTTTTCATACCTATTCATATTATGAAAGGCATCCTGATTTGATTTGGGGCTTGTGGTCCTCTGATTGATTTGATTATATATTTCTTATGATGGTATGTAACTGGTGTATCTAGTTGTGTGCCTGTTGAACCTTCATTTGCCAACTGATCTGCTTTCTCATTTCCTGGTATTCCACAGTGAGACCGAATTCACTGCAGGGCAACCCTGTGGTGCTTGCAGAGTTCAGTCAATAAGGTCTGCAGATGTGGTAATTTTCTGGATTGTAGTGCCTGGAGTACTGATCTTGCATCTGTCAAAAACACTACAAGCAGTGGGCTAAGATTACTGTTCAGCAGTTTTTCTATTGCCAACTTTATTGCTTGTATTTCTACATCATAATTGTGACAATATTTTCCTGTTGCTATTTTATTCATATCCCTAGTGTTATTTGGGTACTCTATATATGCGCCTGTTCCCCCATTTCTTTACTGCATTCTATGTTGATCCATCTGTGTAGACACGGATCCATAGGTCTTGTGGGTATTCTTCATCCAGGAAACTGAGAGTTATTGTTTTTCGCTGTAGTCTATTTTGTTCCTCTTTTTCAACTATTCATTTCACTTCTGTCCGTATTTTAACTGATAATCCTGATTCATCTGTCCAGGAGGGAGCCTGTTCTGGTATGGGCAGAAGGGGTTTAACAACTCTTGGCATGTCTGGTGTTTGTCTACAAATACGCTTGGCTTGGTGGATAAAACTGCTTCTCTTAAGTCGTCCCAATGCAAGATTTTGGAATCTGTCCTTCATTGGATGTCTCGGCATGCATGCGAATTTTTCTGCCTGTATCAGCACCTTTGTGTCTCTCCGTTCTCTCATTGCTGGCATCCTACACAATTTCTCCATCTCCAATATTGGTGTTGATTTCATTGCTCCTGTGATGACCCTAAGTGCCTGGTTTTGTACTTTATCCAGTTCTTGCAAATATGGTGTTTGATGCTGAGCACCATGCGGATGATCCATATTCTAAATGTGGGCGTATACTCTGTTGGTAAACTTTACTGAGTATTTTCCCACTCGCACCCCATGTGGTTCCACACAACTTTCTTAGAATAGCCAATTTCCTCCTTGCTTTTTCGGTTGCCTTTTTTATCTGCTGTTTCCAAGATAGTTTGTTATCAAATGTAACTCCGAGATATGTAGCTTGTATGTCTTCTTTCACAGGCTCATTGTTTATGTAGATGGCTCCTGCTTTTTGTTTTGGGGAGAGTGTGAAAAGTGTAGTACTGCATTTGTCTGTATTGATGCTGATACACCATCTATTTGTCCATGAATTCAGTGCATTCATAGCTCTTTGTAGTAAGGTGACCATTCGTCCCGGATTGTCCGGGACAGTCCCGGAATTTGACATTTTTTAAACCTTTGTCCCGGATTAGCTGCCGTACCGGTTTTGTCCCGATTTTGGCATATTTTTTAGCTTTTGTCCCGGATTTGATCAAAAATAATTTGGGACACAAACGTTTACCAATTTTGCCATTTTGGTATACGGCTTAGATTTCTTCAATTTAAAAAAATATATTATTCCGTTGCTGTGTAGACAATTTTGTTTAATATCAAAACAGTAGAATGCGCTCCTAGTTTTAAATCTCGTATATATTCGTTGTGTTACTAACTTTCACTTTCACTTTCGCAAAAAATGGCACCGAAGTGTAATTGTAGTTTTAATCAAGATTTACAAAAGAAAGGAATACCCTTTTATAAAAAAGTTTACATCGTCATCAGACTTCACTGTAAGATGTAATATATGTTCATCCGGGTTTACTATTAACCATAGTGGACGTGGTGATATTAAGAGCCACATAAATAGTGATAAACATAAGAGAGCCGTCGCTACTGCTGCATCAAGCTCGTCGTTGACAAATTTTTTTCGAGCTGAACAGGTTGGTGACAAAGAAGAACAGTTAGCTGCTACAGAAGGTGCCTTTGCATATCATACAGTGATGCACAATCACACGTTTAGTTCTATGGACTGCACATCAAAATTGCTTCAGGTAACTTTATAACCAAAATTTGCGTGTGCACGTACGAAAACAGAAGCTATTATTCGGAATGTGTTCACACCCCATGCTCTAAACGAGTTGAGATGTGACCTAGAAAACGTAACATTTATCTCCATACTGACAGATGCCTCCAACCACAAAGAAATCAAGATTTTTCCTTTGCTTGTCAGATACTTTGATCGCAATAAGGGACTAAAAGTTAAAATATTAGAGATGAAGTCATTGCCGGGTGAAACATCTGATATAGTAAGTAGTATTCTTATTGACTGTCTAACTGAAAATTGTTTAGAACTGAAAGTAGTTGGATTATGTGCAGACAACACAATTTCTAATTTTCGGGGCGCTGAAAGAAAAGGGCAGAACAATGTTTTCACAAAACTGAAACAACACCTTGGACATAGTTTGATAGGTGTTGGGTGTGCTTGCCATATTTTCCACAACACTGTTCGAGCAGCTGCAGACGTATTGCCTGTTGATGTTGAAATGACTATTGCAAAAATTTATCTGTACTTCAAATCATACACAGTTAGAGTTGAAAGTCTTAAAGAGTTTTGTCAGTTTGTCGACACAGACTTCCAGTTAATTTTAGGTTATGCACAAACTAGGTGGCTTGCGCTCTTGCCTGCTGGTAAAAGGGTTCTTTATATGTTCCTGCCTCTAAAATCATATTTTCAATCTCAAGACAGATGCCCAGTTTTTATACAGGAATTCTTTGAAAACCCACTGTCTGAGGCATGGCTTATTTTGGTTCACAGTCAGGCATCCTCTTTTCACGAAGCAGTGCAGAAAGTAGAGGGTCAGATGGTCACTGTATTTGAAATCATTGACAACATCAGTAGTTTGAAAGCTATCTTGGAGTCCAAGCTGGAAGACGGCTTCTTGCCATCAAGAGTTCAGATAATCCTTAAAAAGCTGGAAATGGAAGGATTTCCACGTGATGATGTGAAAAAGTTTAACGCCAGTGTTTCTTCATTTTATGAAACAGCTTTAAGTTATTTGAAGAAATGGGCTGCAAATAACTTTCAAAACCTAGAGCCTTACAGCTGGGTAATGCTGGACAGAACACAAATTGGGAAGATATTGAGAAGTCTTCATCATTAGTGAGTCAAACAGTGCAATCAGTCGACTTTCCAGAAAATGAAATGTATGACGAATATGTCTACATGAAACAGTTCGTTACTTCACAAAAAATTAGTGAGTTGAGTCTTAATAAAACATTACCAGGGCAGCGTTGGGTTGAACTATCTTCCCACTTCAGAAACAATCATGTGCCCGTTTCACATATTCTGAAGTTTGTCAGAGTTCTGTGTGTGTCTACCTGGAACAAATGCTGCAACAGAACGAGTGTTTTCTCTGATGAACAGTATGTGGACAAATGATAAAACACAACTAGGTGTTGAAACTTTAAAAGCCATGTTGATCACCAAAGTGAACTATGAGGGAACATGTGTCGAATTTTATAAGATGCTGCATACAAAGAAGGACATTTTACAGAAAATTCACTCATCTGAAAAGTACAGCATCTCTGTTTCACCTTCAATTTAAGTGAGTATCACTGTTTTTTTATCTCCTGATTATCCTGATAGCGTATTGTAGGTCTATATTATTAGTTGTTTTAAAATGTATGTATTATTCACTTGAAAATGACAGCAAGAAGAAATGTAATTTTATTGGTGGAAAATTGAAGTAAAATTATTCCGTCCCGGAATGGGATTTCAAAAATATGATCACCTTATTTGTAACAATTTGGAGGCCACTGTTGCATACTCCTCTGTGCACCACATTACCAAGTCATCTGCATACATTGCCACTTTGATGCCATGTGGTAGTTCAGTAACTAGGTCCCTGATGTAGATCAGAAAAAGTGTTGGAGATAGTACCCCTCCCTGTGGAACGCCCTGGTGCAATAAGACCTTCTTACTCTTAAGACCATCCAGTTGCACTCTGGTTCTCATGTTATGCAGGTATGCTTTGACCCATTTGTACATCCTGCCATTTACTCCATAATTCCTCAGTTTCTTCAAAAGCCCTTCCTTCCATACCTTATCAAATGCTTTCTTTAGGTCTATCCATGCTGCTAGTACCCGTTTATTTTCTTGAAACGCATCTTCAATTTCCTGTGAATGATAGGTTGCTTGATCTTCGGTAGAGTAACACTGTCTAAAGCAGTGGTGGCCAACTTGAGGTTGCCCGAGGGCCGGATTAAAGCCAAGGCCAAGACCCGCGGGCCACACTTAAGAATATCGTCAAAAATGACAGTAGGGACCTATGCGATATAGTAATATATAAATAATGCTTGCACTTTGACTACATATTTGATTTGTAACAAATCCATTAATTATTCATTTTAAAATTACCTTTAATGTCTCAGTGCGACGATTGTGACTTGTCACAGCTTTCCACCAGAGATTTGAAGTCCACTTCCATTTTTGACGTGGCGATTCGGAGAGTATGGGACAATGTCGAATCGGTCATTCTGTTCCTGGTCTTAGATTTAATTAACTTCATGGAAGAGAATGTTGTCTCGCAGAGATATGTGCTGCCGAATATAGAGCACATCTTTAGTGCCAATTTTCTCAGACACGGGTAACGTTCATTTGGTAGCAATTTCCAGAAGTCAGCTCCTAATGCCTTCACAGTACTGAGGAAGGGGTCACACTGAAGGTCATACAACTCTAGTTGAAGATCTGATGGCTGGCACTCCACTGTGCACTTAATTGGGTTATTAAAAAGTTCCGTTTGCGGACGAAACATTTCAAAATCTTGAAATCGTCGATCAAATTCACAAATCAAATGTTCAATGTCAGCTGCGTACTTACTGAAGTTTGCACTTTCTATCTCTGACAACAACTGCTTACAACTTGAAAAATGGAACAGATCATTTTTTTGCAAAGAAAGTCTAAATAGATTCAGCTTCTTTTTAAAACCATCAACATATCCCATCAATTGAAAAATGGTTTGCTTTTCCCCTTGTAGCTGCAAATTCAATATGTTCAAATGTTGTGTGATGTCTGTGAGATATGCCAGATTATGAAGGAAATTAATGTCTTTGAGTGCATGTTGAAGATCAATGGAGCATGGTAAGTTCTCTCGCAGGAAGTCATAAATGTCATTCTTCAGTTCAAAAAAATATTATTAAACATTTCCCTCGACTAAGCCATCTTACTTCTGTATAAAGCAGGAGATCACCGTAGCTAGAATCTACTTCCTCTAAAAATGATAAAAACTTCCTGTGATTTAAAGACTGGTGTCCTCCTCTTATCAAATTTGTTATTTTCACAACAGTAGCCATGGTGTCTTTTAGATTTATGGACTTTGCACAAAGGGCCTCTTGATGAATTATGCAATGCAATGTAGGTACGTTAATTTTGTTTTGCTTTAGAAGTCCAACAAAACCAGTATTTGAACCAATAAAAGCTTTGCAACCATCAGTACACACTGCAGACAACTTTCCAAAACCACCTACTTCATCTACGGCACTATGAACTGCAGAAAATATGTCTGTCCCTCTACAAGTGTCATGCAAAGAGCAAACTTTCAACAATTCTTCAATAACAGTAAAATCCTCCTGGATAACTTTAACAAAAATAAGAAGCTGGCAAGTGTCAGTGATGTCAGTACTTTCATCAATCGCGAGCGAAAAATATGAGCAGTTTTCAATGCAAGATTTTAAACTTTGAGACAGTTGCAGACTGATGTCTTCTGTTCTTCTGGCTACAGTTTGTTTTGAAAGAGGCACAGATTCAAATTCTTTGGCTATTTTCTCTTGACCGAATGCCTTTGCCATTTGAATCGCACATTTCTTCACAAAATTTCCGTCAGTAAAGGGTTTTTTAGATTTTGCAAGCTCATAGGTAACTGTATATGATGCAATGATCGATGACTCTTTAATTTTATTGCCCTTTGTATACATACTTTGCTGTTGATTCAACTTTGTCTTCAGCTGTTCAACCAAAAGCTTCCTAGCTTCAATGCTATGTTTCTCATACATGTTTTGATGATGTGTGGCATAGTGCCGTTTTAAATTATATTCCTTCAAAACGGCTAACACTTGAACGCAAATTAAGCACTGAGGTTTACTATCCTTATTGAAGATGAACAAATAATCTAATTCCCATTCAGGTTTAAATATGCGATTTTCACAATCAACTTTTCTACGTTTTAACATGATTTAATACAAAATCTCACATCAAAGTTAAAAGTCACAGAATGTTGGTCCACTATCGAAAATAAGTCCAGATTTGACAGTTATACACAGACTTGTGTTTGACAATGAAATCAAAAGATTGTGACCAAATAAACACGTTGCAGTCATTTTATGGACAAGACAAGACGATTGGATCAAAGGGAATGAAGGCGAACAGTGAAACATTTTGAATGTAACTTCAAAGACAGAATTAGAGCTACGAAGTCCCCTCACCCCTGTCCCTCCCAACCTCATTAACCCCTTACCGCGAAATGAAAGAGCCACCACAAGTCCAGACGACAAATGTTGAGCCAAAGATCTGACGCTATCACCGCACTGACAATAAAGCAACTTTGCGGTACCAACTCGAAGCAAAGACTTTGAATATTGTCGGCACCATTAGTTGTGCAGTGTGTGTGTGTGTGTGTGTGTGTGTGTGTGTGTGTTATTTGAAATTATGTTGCCAATCTAGCTGTTGCGAGAAATTGACAGAGATTTTCAAATGGTGTATTCTTGAACGATAGAAGAGTTAACTCCGACACGGATTAAAACCAGGAGAAATCCGCTATTAGGGGTAAAAAATGAAGTAAGTCCGTGGAGCTTCGCGGGCCAAGAAAACTAGGCTGGCGGGCCGCCATTTGGCCACCCCTGGTCTAAAGCCTACTTGTTGTGGGACAAGGAGATTTTCATTTTCCAGGTACCACTGCAGTCTGAGATTGATTATGCGTTACATTGTTTTACACAAACAGCTTGTAAGGCTGATTGGTCTATAGCTGGATGTCATTGAACCATCTTTTCCTGGCTTTAGTATTGGTATCATAATTGCTTCTCTCCATGCCTGTGGCACTCTACCTGTGATCCAGCAAATGTTGTAGATCTGCAGTAGTTTTGCTTTAGCTGCAGTTCCCAAGTTCTTAATCATTTCATTGGACACTCCATCACTGCCTGGTGACTTTTTCATTTTTAATTTGGATATTGCCAGCTCTAGCTCTCTTAGTGTAATGGGTATTTCCATGACTTCATGTGTGGTCTCTTCTTGTCTTGCATTTTGTTGTTTTAACCGGGTCTCTTGTCGTTTTTATAGTCTAATTTCAATATTATTGTCATTTGCAAAGGAGTCTGCAAAGTAATTTCCTGCATGTTTACCTGTTACCATGTTTCCATCCTTCTTCAGTGTAATCGTGGTGTTCCTTTCTGTACCCTCATCATTCAGCTGTTTTACAAGCTTCCACACTTTTCTTGTGTCTCGTTCAAGATTCAAGGACTCTGTTTTCTCTTTCCAACTTCTCCGTCTGGCTTGTAGTTTAGCCCATTGAAATTTGGCTTTAGAATGCTGGTAGTTGTTGTGGTTTTCTTGGCAAGGGTTATTTTCTGCTTGTTTTCGAGATGTTTCCATGTCATTGTGCAGTTGCTCTAGTTCACTACTCCAGTATGGTTTGTAGTGTTTCCGTGCCCCTCTAGGTATTGTTTCACTGGCAGCTTGTATTATTAGTCTACTGAATTCATCAACTATTTTGTTGATGTCTCTATCTGTATTTATATCTTTAGTCAGTACACTGGTGTAGTGTTGATACATTTTCCAGTCTGCCTTTTTGTAATTTCCTCTGGAGAGAGTGCTGCTCTCCCTGATGGCCTTATTTTGTACCACTAAAAAGACTGGTCGGTGGTCGCTGCCTCCAAGTTGTTTCCCAACAATACGTGTGATATTCCAATCCAGGTCTGGTGAATGGAAAGCAAGGTCTGGTGTAGATGTGGTATGCCATGATCTGGAGTAGAATGTTGGTTGATCTGTTGCCTGGTTTAATAGTATAAGCTCATTGTAATCCTGCCAATTTTCAAGCTCTTCACCTCTCTTGTACATATGTTCATAGCCCCAGCTCTGTGAATTGCTGTTAAAGTCTCCACATACAATTATTCTTTCTTTTAATGTAATTGTGTCTAGTGCTAGTGGGCGGTCACTCGGACAGTAGTAGTTAAGTAGATGGAAGTCTATATTTTCTGTCCTGAGGTGCAGTATTTGATATTCCGCCCCATCCATATACGCTTCAATCTGACATGCATTAATGTTGTCTCTTACAAGAGTCAGTACTCCGCCCTTTTGTCTGTTTTTTCTGTCAGACCGGTAGCACTGGTATCCCCTAATCTTCAAGGCTATGTCGTTGTTTAGATAGGTTTCCTGCAAACAGCAGATGCATATTTGTTCTTCATGCAGGATATTTTCTAATTCTATCTTTTTACTGTACCCATCTCTTTTGCTGTTGATGCCTTCAGCATCCCAGTGCATTATTTTGAGTGGTCTTATTTTGGATTGGCCAGTAGCTCTATTCTCTCGCCCCCTGACTCCACAGAGCGGTTGAGAAGGACATCCAGTAATAGAGGTTGGGCCCTTTCGAGGCTGAGGGCCCGGCGCTGCTCCTGCCTGAGTGTCCATCACAGGGCGAGTGCAATATCGATTTGCGGTTATAGACATACTTCCATTTGCGTTGAGTGCGTGGCATCCTGATTGTTGTGCGCCTTTTGGCTGGTTACCTCCGACTTCAGCACTTAAACTTGCTAGAGCAGACTGTGGTCTTGCTCGGTTGTAGGAAGGCCTGGCCAGTCTTAGTTTTCAGTCCCTGGTGACTGTTAAGCCCCATCCCCACGACAATGAGCTGGCCTTGATGAGGATCAGCAGGGCTGAAACTAAGAATGGCAAAATGTTACATCTTCTCAATATTACTGTATGGTGCAGAAACATGGGCATTAGACAAGAAAACAGAACAGAAAATTGAAGCCTTTGAAATGTGGATTTATAGAAGAATATGTCGAATTTGATGGAAACAAAAGATAATTAACGATGAAGTTTTAAAACAACTGAAAATAAAAAGAAAACTGCTGAATACAATTAAGACAAGACAAATTAAATTTTTGGGGCATGTTAAAAGACACAACAGCCTACTAAAAGTAATATTGGAAGGAAAAATACAAGGTAAAAGAGGCAGAGGCAGACCAAGACTAACATGGACGAGTAGCATCAAAAGATGGACAAGTCAATCTATGACAGCCTGCACCATTAAAGCAAGAAACAGAGTAGAATGGCGATCCATGGTAGCCAACCTTCGTTGCGGAGAGGGCACACGATGATGATGATGAACATCATCTACCAAAAACCTTCACAGAGTTTCATAATATTATATGTAAAATCAGATTACAATTGACAAGTAGAACAAGTAATGTTGGTAGTATGGCAAATGGTTTACATCAAAAGTCCAGAATGTTAAAAAATTTTTTTCCTTGAACGCGCGAAATGAAAGAAGGACCTGAAGCAAATGTGAGAATTAACAACTTTTTGAATGGGTGAATAGAGTGAGCATATAACACGTATCTTCAGAGAATAAAAGATGATGATGGTGATGATGATTTTGATGTTGATGATGATTTTGACTTTAATGAGGATGGTGATAGTGATGATGATGGTGGGGATGATGGTAATGTTGTTGGTAATGATGATGATGATTATGATGATCACAGTGATGATGATTTTAGTCATGATGGTGATGGTGATCATGATTATGATGATGATGATGGTGGTGACTTTGGTGATATTGATGATGACGATGCAACGATCAAAAATCGCATTTGCAATTATTATCGGCATGAAGCAATGTATATACTATATATATCTGGGAGTCAAGATCAGATACTCATTCGAATTGATGATGATCAAATCTACATCCCTCGTCTCATGACTACATCACTTTTCTAGATGAATTTTAAACATACCAGAACATTTGTTTTCCCTACCAAACTTTCTTTTGAAATAAAGTTTCATTGCTCATATCTTAGCAAATGCGGAGATTCTCGCCACCGATTTCGGCACGTCTGTAATGTGTTTCACTACTGAAAGCTATTTACTTTCAGTAGTTCGGAGAGAGACAAAATATACCATTTTAAGCGCAACTGCAAGAATATTGAGTAATTTAAATATTTGTTTTTGACATTAGATATGGGATCATCAAACAATTCATCAAATACGTTCATCATCATCATGTACAGTGCCTGCTGGCATAGATGGTCGTGTATTTCAACAAATTTATTATTATTAATTGGTATTAATTTATTTAAACAAAGTGATTTATCATTTCTGTTCTTGACGTTCTGCCGGGACATCTTCTTATTCTGTCTGGTATCTTTTCTTTCTGCTTACATTTTATCTCTAAGTCCCTCATTTTTCCCACTTGTTACAATATATTCAAGCTGTTCCCTTTTCATCACATTGACAACAAATAGTGATTGTTTCTTCTTAATATTTGATATTAACGCTATTTTTGTTTTGGCCTCTTTCACAACGTTTTAATTACTCTTCTTAGCTGTCATGGTATTCTCAACATTTTTCTGTAAAACCACATTTCTACAACCTTCAGTGATTATCTTGTCTATTGCTCTATTGTCCATGATTCATATCCATACATTAAGACTGGGTCTACATAACATTTAAGAACTCTCTTTCTTGTTTAAAGAGGCATGGTTCGATCCCAACCAACGGCTTCCGGTTCACCCAGCCTTTAATGTTTACCGGCTTTTTTTCTGGTAAAGTAAAGCGGCACGGGCGTAATGCCGACCACATTAGCCCAAAAATCATGTACCAAAGGTCTGTACAATTTATGGTTACTAATACGATATTCCCAATACGCCACTTGGCGTGACGGGGGTACTTTACTTTACTTTTTTCTTCTTTATATTGTTAAAATTGGATCACACAGTATCTTTCTCATTTTTAGAGATCTGCTTTAGCCTGAGCCATTCTGCATCTCACCACAGTTGTACATCTAACATCTGAGGGTAACTTTGTTCCCAGATATTTAAATCCATTTACCAGTTTTAAAATAGTTCCACGTGACTTTATTTTAGATTGCAGTGATGTATGTTTCTTTGTTGCTACAATTACACGTCTTTTTGCTATTGAGGTTAGTATTAAAATCATATTTTTTTTTTACTGAAAACTTTTTACTACATACGATTTTTAGTCAATGAAAATAAATATAAAAGAGATATGTGGACACGTAGATACAAACCAATGATAAGCCGAGACCAGACCCAACTAAAAAATCTCATATCGCTTTATAGAAAGAAGAGTTATGGAAAATGTCATGGACAGCAAACAAATTAATAGACTCAAAGTAAAACGAAACTTATTGTGAAAAAAATAATAGGAAACAATCATCAGTATTAACTTACATTATGATAAGGTAACAACTAGTGTACATTGTGATAGCAGAAAAAATCTAGAGATAAAGAGATAAATGCAAGCTGAGAGAAAACAAACAGTTGTCGAGGCAGATAAATGTGAAGAGAAATGCTCAACTGCTAAAGCAGGCATAGTTGTCAAGGATGATAATGATGTTGATGGTGATTGTGAAGATGGTGGTATTGATGATGATGGTGATGATGATGAGAATAGTAGTGGTGTTGATGCTGATTACGATGATTCTGAAGTTTGTGACATTCATTTCTTACTCGGTATGCAAGCGCTTGCATCTGAAATAAAAGTTATACACTTTTTCGTCAGGGAAAAAGAGTGTTTCTAATCTTCTTTTTAGGAACGCTGATATTTCATTTGAGCAGCTTTGAAATGCTATATCGTTCTTATCTTTATTCTTTGTTAAATGAGCTACCTTTTCTATTCTTTCTATCCACTCCCTTAACTTGGATGGTTCCCCCCTTAACATGGCCACACTATTATTCACATTCTGATGGTTTATTGCTGATCTCAATTCACCCATCGTTTCTGTTACCAATTTCAGTGTTTCGTTAGTCATATCTACATTAGTTGACATAATTTTATTATTCACCTGTTAATTAGCTTTCCATTTCCCTGCTTTCCAATACACCTCTTCCACACAATTCTCAATTTAGTACTCCTTATAATACTTTTAACTAATTGACAATCCCCTTAACCTGTGGAGAAAACATGTAGTATCCCATACATTACTGTCTCATCAATAAAATTAAAGTACTCTTAAAATCTCATTAACCTGTGGAGAAAATGTAGTATCTCAAACACAGCTGTCGTATAAGTGTGTTACTGCAATTAAAAGCTACAGCACACACATCACATTTGTAAGGCTTCTCTCCAGAGTGTATTCCTTCATGACTTTTTAGTGTGTTACTGCGATTAAAAGCTACACCACACACATCACATTTGTAAGGCCTCCAACAGTGTGTATTCCTTCATGTCTTTTTAAATGATGGCTACTAGTAAAAGATGTACCACACACAATGCATTTGTAAGATTTCTTCTCTCCAAGTGTTTTCATGTATTTCTTTAATCTACTATAACTTGAAAATTCAGTCTTACTCACACAGCATACTAAAGATTTCACATCCTTAACCTTGGTGTAGGCATCACGTCCTTCCACAATCTTCTATCTACAGCGCATTATATCAATTTTGTTGTTGACTATTTTCCATGCCATGACGCCAAGATAACCAATAATTCATCTCTCATTGTCGTCCGCGAACTCCCTTTCATTGTATTTTTCCAGTTGTAGCCAAGTATTCCAACTCTCCTCTTCTCAAGATGTGCCAGAAAAAATGTTGATTGTTTCTTTCTGATGTTTTTTTTTTATGAGCTCCCTTTTTGTGATGGCCTTTTTGAAACTTTCATCATTCGTCTTTTTAGCTGTCCAGGAAAATTTCAACTTTCTTCTGAGAATGCAGATCTATGTTGCCTCTACTCGTCTTTTCATTTATTTATTTATTGTCCATTATTCGCTTCCATAATTCAGAATTATGAATTCTCCGATTATTCACCGATGAAATCTCTTTCTCATTTCTATTGACATAAATTTGCTGCATTAGACGTTTTTCATTTTCTGAAATGCTATTTTGGCCTAAGCTATTCTGCTTTTTTTTAAATTTCTGTTGTGCATCTTCTGTCTGATGTTAATATTGTGCACAATTAATCGACTCGCTGTACTTGTTTCATATTTGTCCTGCTTATTTTTATGTTGCATTCTGCTGATGTGCAAATACAAATATATAAATGTCTATTTTAAAGATAAGAAAGGAATTCTGTTTAGTAATATAAGGGAAGGAATGAAGCGATGGAAAGTGCATTTTGAATAACCCGTGAAGAGACCCAGCCCCAATAACCCTAGAGATATACTGCCAGTATAAGAAGAGTTACTCGTTTACTGTGGACAACCAAGCAAGGAAGAAATAATGAAATACATCAAGCTATAAAAAAAAAATGGTAAAGCCACATAACCAGATGAAATTCCTTTAAAAGCCATCAACGCAGATATTAACACCTCTACCAAGATGTTACATAATCTACTAGATAACATTTGCGATATAGAAGAAATATAGCAGGGAATATATAGTTAGATGTAAATAGTCGTTAGTTATGGCAACGACTAGCAAAGGTTAGAGGCGAATGTATAGCAGGGAATGTAAACCTAATTGCATATAATAGCGGGGAATTGTGTAGCGGGGAATTGCACACCAAGAGATGAAGGATGGGGAAGTATAAATTAAGCACAAACATATACAGTTGGAGATCGGCAGTCATGATGAGTGGACGTGTTTGGAAGACAGAGTAGAATATAGAGTTAGACATTGGCAGCCGCGAAGGACAGATATAAAACAGAAGTTACCATTAAGTTAGAGATTGACAACCGAAGGGAGCGGATGTAGACTTAGAGATAGTTACAATGGGAATCCAAGCGAAGTAGCATTGGAAGCCCAAGAGCGGCGGTCGCAACGGAAGCCTGAGAGCGACAGAATGAAACATTTAGAGATTAGCAAATGAACCAGAAGAATATAATGTAAATAGGCCGATAGACAGGGACAGATAGAATAGGATGGTGCGTTCGATGGGAACGTACCAAAGTAGGATAACGGCCACAAAGATAGAAAAATAGATTAGTTGTAGGGACGAGAGAATGAAATAGGAAGAATAGATCTTGTTAATAGCAATGAGTGTGGGTTGCAATAGAAAATGACACAGATTGTACACGTGTGAAACGAGAAAAGAAATAAAGGAAAAAGGCTCCAATGTATAAGTGTCAGTGTTAATTAGTTAATTAAGTAAAATGAACGCTTTCAAGAAATAGCCTCAAATGGTACAAATCAAAAGAAGCATCCTTCAAATGGTGCCGCGTGAACTAATCAACAAAATGTGTTGTCGCGAATTGAAAATCGTGAACCAGATCTAGAAAATCGTGAAGAAGTCCAGAAAAATCGTACTGAAGGAATCTTTGGAGAAATCCAGTAAAATCGGGCTGAAGAAATCTTAAAAATCGTGAAGAAGTCCAGTAAAATCGTGCTGAGGAAATTTTGAAAAATCGTGCTGAAAAAATCTTGAAAATCTTGAAGAAGTCCAGTAAAATCGTGCTTAAGAAATCTTGAAAATCGTGAAGAAGTCCAGTAAAATCTTGCTGAAGAAATCTTGAAAAATCGTGAAGAAGTCCAGTAAAATCTTGCTGAAGAAATCTTGAAAATCGTGAAGAAGTCCCGTAAAATCGTGCTGAAGAAATCTTGAAAATCTTGAAGAAGTCTAGTAAATCCGTGCTGAAGAAATCTTGAAAATTATGAAGAAGTCTAGTAAAATCGTGCTGAAGAAATCTTGAAAATCTTGAAAAAGCCCAGTAAAATCGTGCTGAAGAAATGTTGAAAATCTTGAAGAAGTCCAGTAAAATCGCGCTGAAGAAATGTTGAAAATCTTGAAGAAGTCCGGTAAAATCGTGCTAAAGAAATCTTGAAAATCTTGAAGAAGTCCAGTAAAATCGTGCTAAAGAAATCTTGAAAATCTTGAAGAAGTCCAGTAAAATCGTGCTGAAGAAATCTTGAAAAATCGGAAGAAGTCCAGTAAAATCGTGCTGAAGAAATCTTGAAAATCGCGAAGAAGTCCAGTAAAATCGTGCTGAAGAAATCTTGAAAATCTTGAAGTCCAGAAAATCATGCTGCAAAAATTACGAGAACCTTCCTGATTATTGAGAGCTGCCTGAAGTCCTGTGAACCGTCCTACTATCAAGTGCTACCTTAGGACATGAGAACGACCTACAGAGAACGGACGTTATTTCATTCACGTGTGGACATATAAAGGTGAGAAACTCATTACTCAATAGACAGAATAGAACTGTACCTGTGTGATTCAAGGAATTAGAACATTATAAACAAAGACATTGATGAATAAAGTGTGTTAATTATTAATAGAACTGTACCTGTGTGATTCAAGAAATTAGAACATTATAAATAATAACATTGATGAACAAAGTTTGTTAATTATTAAACGACAAAATAGAACACTGAAGGAATAGTTGGTTAGGATATTCATGAGGAACAGATTTCGAGGAACTGAATTGAACAATTTAATGTTAAATAATTAAATAATTAAATAAAGAACGAATAAATATATTGTTTTTTTTTTCCACAGGGTAATTAAAATAAGGTTAAATTTACATTAATTAGTTAAGGATAAATTGTGTATTGATATATTGTATGCATAAACTATAAAGATACCATAGGGAAATAATTGTAAAATATTAGACGTGTCCTTGATCAAAATTATTTAGAAAAGGCAATTGACACCACTTAATTGTAGGACTGGGAGATTGGTTTTAAAGAAGGGAAAGGTAACTTAATTATTAAATTAACGGTAAGGTTCTGGAACAGGGACACGTGTGATATTATAATTAATATGTTGTACACTTGAGGAATGAAAGATATATTATATAATTTGTAGATAGAGGAATAATAAATATAGAAATGTAGTTTTAGAGGCAATTCAATATTGAATATTGAAAAGTAAACTAATTAAATGGCCAGAAGGGGAGACAGAGGTATAGTAAATATAGGAATAGAAATAATGGCTCAAGGAAAATACGGAGGGCAAGCCTGCAAGAAAACAGATGAATTAGGAGGGGACCTCACAAGACCGAGATATCAGAGGCATGGCTATGGAGGAAGAATAGATGGAATGCAGAAGATTGGAAGAGGTCATAGATGCAAGGAAATGGAATATACAGTGAGACAAAGACAGATAGGGGAAAATAGAACGAATAGTTGTAAGATAAGAGTTGCAGGATTGAGGAAGGACATAACAGAAGGACAGTTTAAAGAGGATTTTGCAAAATTTGGAGAGATCATGTTTTTAAAATTCATAAAAGGGCTGAACGATATGAATAAAGTGATAATACTTTACAGGAATAGCAGTATAGTAAATCATATTTTGGAACAGGAGAATCAAATGACTAAATATGACATAAAGGAGACATAGTTAGGTACGAAGAAACAGTTACCAAAACAACCCACAGAGAAAACCAATGTGTGTAAACAACTTTAGAGAAAAACATGGACCAAAGGACAGGTCAAAATGTAGGTGGTACGGACTACAAATAAACAAAATCATTAGGAGGCATTATAAAAGTAGGCAAACAATGAATATACAAGAGACAAGAGAAACACAGACAGAGTTAGAAGATAAGGACATAGAAAGTTATATTAATGTTGAGAGAAGGATGGAAGAGGAGATAGTCAAACAGAAGGAAAAAGAAGAAAAGTACACACAAACAGAAATAAAAGAATGTACAGATAGGGCTACGCAAATAGTGCAGAAAGGAACGAGGAATAGGGGAGTGATGACGGACAGACAAACAAACACAGAGGACAGGGAAACACAAGTGGATATTATTGAGGAAAGCATATTATTAGTGAAGGAGAAGGGGGACAAAGAAATCCAGGCGCAAGATATTGGGGACGAAATGTTAAAAATGTTACAGAAATTCACGGCCAACATAAAGTGTATGTTACCAAGGACAACGCATGGCTTGGAAGAAATAAACACAAATAATGCGAAGAGGTCACAGGAAACAGAAAACACGGAAGAGGCAGAAAGTAAGGCGGGTTTATGGAATCTAACTGCAGCTGAAATAGAGGAATGGACAAGAGAGAAAGAAGAAAGTATATTCAGGGATTTATACGATGAGCAAGAGAGTAGGCAACCATATAAACGCAGGAGTAAAGAAAATAAAAGGGAAAGATATCAAAGATATGATAAATATGATACACAATACGGAAAATACAAGTAGTGGTATGAGAGGAAGTAGAGGAGTGAACCCGAAATGGGTAATTAAGAGTTAGCAGGAGTAAGAGGAAATGGAGGAGAAATCCCGAAATGGGTAAAGATGTAGCGAAGTACTAATCTAGAATGATTAGGCTACACAGGAGATATTGCGGAATGCAATGTAATTAAGAGTTAGCAGGAGTAAGAGGAAATGGAGGAGAGATCCCGAAATGAGCATATAATTGAGTAGTAGCGAAGTACTAATCTAATATGATTAGGCTACACAGGGAGGTTAAGATGTGGTAGCGAAATACTAATCTAATAGGATTGGGCTACACAGAGCAAACAGGCAAGACCTAATTATATATGGTGCGGAAAGGTCTACTAGTATTGAGAAATGAGATTACGGAAGAGAGCTATTGTAGAGACAATAGGAAAATATTGCGGAATGCAAAGTAAAGTTTAGATGTGGTAGCGAAGTACTAATCTAATATGATTAGGGTACACAGGGAGGTTAAGATGTGGTAGCGAAGTACTAATCTGATAGGATTGGGCTACACTGAGAGCGGGCAATACCTAATTAGGTATAGTACGGAAAAGTCTACTAGTATTAAGGTTTGATACTACACTAGAGAGCCATTGTGGAGACAATAGTAGATATTACGGAATGCAATGCGAAAGGGGTAATTAGGAGTTAGCGAACCCGGAATGGGTAATTAAGAGTTAGCGAGAGTAAGAGGAAGTAGAGGAGAGATCCCGAAATGGGCATATGATGGAGTGTAGCGAAGTACTAATCTAGAATGATTGGGCTACACAGAAAAGTTAAGATATGGTAGCGAAGTACTAATCTAGAATGATTGGGCTACACAGAAAAGTTAAGATATGGTAGCGAAGTACTATGATTAGGCGACACATTAGATTTTGCGGAATGCAATGTAAATTAAGAGTTAGCAGGAATAAGAGGAAATGGATGAGAGATCCCGAAATGGGCATACAATTGAGTAGTAGCGAAGTAATAATCTAGAATGATTGGGCTGCACAGAATAAACAAAGAAAAGAGAGTTAACATAAATGTGGAGGAATTGAAAGGTAATAATTTACAAGGATTCATAAGAGGGAGAAAGAAATGGAATGTATAGTTAGAGGTAACTAGTCGTTAGTTATGGCAACGACTAGCACATGTTAGGGGCGAATTGTATAGCAGGGAATGTATAGTTAGAGGTAAATAGTCGTTAGTTATGGCAACGACTAGCACAGGTTACGGGCGAATGTATAGCAGGGAATGTATAGCTAATTGTAAATAAAGGCGGGGAATTGTGTAGCGGGGATTTGCACACCAAGAGATGAAGGATGGGGAAGTATAAATTAGGCACAAAAATATACAGAAGGAGAAATGACGTGGAGGAGAGTTCATGACGTAGAGATAGAGACACGGTTGCAAGGGGACAACGAAGGAAAGTCAGTTAGGCATTGGCAGCCGAAGAGAGAAGTTAGACACTGGCAGCCGAAGAGAGAGGATGTGCAGTCGTACACTTAGATATTGACAGAATGAAACAGTTAGAGAATGTCAACCGAAGAGGGCGGATGGACTTAGAGATTTGCGGCCGCGAAGGACAGATATAAAACAGAAGTTACCATTAAGTTAAAGATTGACAACCGAAGGGAGCGGATGTAGACTTAGAGATAGTAGACGTAGAGATAGTTACAATGGGAATCCAAGCGAAGTAGCATTGGAAGCCCAAGAGCGGCAGTCGCAACGGAAGCCTGAGAGCGACAGAATGAAACAGTTAGAGATTAGCAGATGAACCAGAAGAATACAATGTAAATAGGCCAATAGATAGGGATAGATAGAATAGGATGGTGCATTCGATGGTAACGTATCAAAGTAGGATAACGGCCACAACGATAGAAAAATAGATTAGTTGTAGGGACGAGAGAATGAAATAGGAAGAATAGATCTTGTTAATAGTAATGAGTGTGGGTTGCAATAGAAAATGACACAGATTGTACACGTGTGAAACGAGAAAAGAAATAAAGGAATTAGGTTCCAATGTATAAGTGTCAGTGTTAATTAAGAGAACGCTTTCAAAGAAAGAACTTTCAAAAAAAACATCCTTCAGAAATACCTGAAGAATGGATGGTTATATGATCAAATTACCACAGAAAGGACGTGTACAAAAGAGCATACATTATAGTGGAATTATGTTACTATCAGTGCTAAGAAAAATATTAAGCAGATTATTTCTGGAGAGGCCGTAGAGAATCATTTGGGAGACGAACAAGAGGTTTTAGGAAAAAAAACAGATCATGTACTGATAAAATAACTACCCTACGTATAATACATGAACACGGTTTAGAACTATAGTCTCCAGCTTATAGCTCGTTTCAAATCACTTGCCCAACTTCAAAACGCTATTGCTCAGAAACCGTTTGTTAAATACTGTTGAAATTTTTAAAATGTTATTAGAATGCAAAAGACCCTTTAAATGTATATTTTACAAATATCTTGCAGCTGCAGTTTTCTTAAAGCGGCGAATTTCTTTGATGTTTGTCAAAATTATCAATTGTGAACCCCTAAATAATAGAAATTACCGTAGTTGCTGGTCTATGATTAATTTTCACTAGGTAAAGGCGTGGCCGTAATGGGGAAATAACTGAATAAGGAAAAACACCAGGAGAATTATTGTCTTCTCAGTTCGAGGACGGACGATACTATCAAGGTATACCTGTATGTCCAATTTTCATAGTTGTGTGGTCCTGAAAAGGACCGTTTGTTGAACTAATTTAAGGTAATATAGGGGCCAACATTGTGGGGGCTATATACTTTCATTCTGAATCAGACGAGTCTAAAAGATTAATAACTGTTTGGGGTTGAATATTCCACAAACCATCATTTTTCCAATATTCCTCTTCCTGTTTTAAGACGTGGTCTTCACATTTAGCTCAATAATCTTTGTCTATATTTAATAAAGCGATATTAGCAAGAGTCTTTACATCGCATATTTTGAATGTTGTATTTTCATCTGCCACTTGTCCTTTTAATTTTGCCCAGAATAGTTCTATTGGATTTAAATGAGCATGGTAAGGTGGCAGCCTCAAACTTATATGACCGTGTTCTTGGATAATCTTATCTATTTGAAAAATCGTTGTCCTTTGTTTTTGCTTTACTAGATATAGTATTTCAGGTTTTAAGTATATGTTATTAAATTGTATGTGCTCATTTGTGAGCCATATCTTAATAGCATCTTTTGTACTGGATGACGTCTGGACTTTATCATCAAGTGCAACAATGTTGTGGTACGCTGCATTGTCCATTATTAGGCAAGATGGTCGATCTAGTGATGGGAGAACATAATTTTCAATCCAATGTCTAAATATGTGACCATTTATCTCAGAGTGATAATCCCGATTGTCTATGGATTTTGAAAGAAAAATGAGTTCTGCATTATGTATTAGTCCATGTTGTCGACTACCTGCATGAGCAATTATCAAGCGCTGTCCTTTGCTGCTAGGTATTAATCTCTTAATCTTTCCATCTGATGACTGCCATTCCCTTTGGTTAGTGTGGTGAGCATTGATCCATGTTTCATCCAAGTACACAATATCATAACCTTGCTTGCGCACCTCTTTTACTTCACGTAAGTACTTGCTTCTCATGACTACTATATGTGGCTTCTCACAGATGATGTTTCGTCCATTGGAATACTTTCTGAATGTAAAGCCTGCAGCTCTCACATTCCTCCATAATGTAGACTTTGATATTTCAATACTGTTGTTCTTTTTCAGCGAAATTTTAAATTGTCTTATTGTAACAGTTTCATTCATACCCAACATTTTGCGAATTTCACTTCTAATAAGTTCACTGTCGAAATTATCCAACATTTTTGCTCTTCCTTGTGATTTTGTATATTTTGAACATTGACGATCACGTGCTTGAATCCAGCGATTAAATGACCGTTTAGATAAATCCAAAATGTGTCTTGTCCTATTCTCAGGGTTTTCTAAAGAATGAAATAATCTTCCTCGTTTAGCCTCTTTGCAAAAATAGTCATACATTTTTATTGCGATGTTTTGTAAACTGCAGAATTTCATTTTAAGACTCATGATAAATGTTATTGTTCCACGTCTACACCTATGAATGAACGGAAATGGAACACACAATTTCTCAAGTGTCTAATTGTGTCAAAAAAAACCACAGGGAAAGCGTGCAAATACGTCAATTCTACCGTGTATGGTTTTGTACTCGCTATTTTTAGTTCAAAATACTGTAAACATTAAGTTTTGACTACATCAATGAGTCGTTATAAATTTATATAATAAAAGTTATTAAAATAAGCAACAATAATAACCAAATGTTTTTTTTAATGAAATTAATTCCCTGTTGGGTTCTAATCATTATAACTTTACATGCAAATTTTGAATATCATACAACAAGCGGTTAAAAAGCTATCGATTTTTAAATTTGGGCACGAGTTATGAAACAAGCTATAGATCGGATTCATAGATTACGAAAAGACATTTGACAGGTTAGTCAGAGAAATGTTTTAGAAGTTGCTGACTCATTACGGAATCCCCATAAAGTGTTTTAACCTGATAAGAACAAATGTATGACGAAATGAAATGTAGTTTGGTGCACGAAGAAGTTTACATACGCATTTTAAATAGGAACATGCTTACGGCAGGGGTGCCGTCTATCTCCATTTCTCTTCTTACTGTCCACAGATTGGATTATGAAAATAACTAAGAATAACAGAAATAGAATCCACTGGTCACAGACCACACAACGTAATGATGTAGACTTGATTGATGACATAGCTCTCCTATCACACAACCATCAACAGATACAATATAAAATGTGCATCCTTGATGAGAGATCACAACAGCTCGGAATGAAAATAAATAGAGATTAGACCAACATTTTGAGAATTAATACAGTTGGCAATAACCAAATAACAATAGGAGAAATACATCTACCAGACGTGCAATCTTAGATATATCTGGGCAGTTGTAAGAACAAATAGGAGTAGCAGGGAATGATACCAACATAGGGATATAAAAAATAAGAGGAGCTTTCGTTGCACCGGGGAACATATGAAAGTCCAAAGAAATTAGGCTAAATACAAAAATACAAATGTTCAACTCTTAAGTCAGGCTGTGAAACATGGGGAACAGAAAAAAAATGACATATCATGAAGATACATACCCTCATTAATGCATGCTTGTGCAAAATAAAAGTATGGAAATGACAGGACAAAATCACTAATGTAGAATTATGGAAACGTACCAGTCAAATACCATTGAATAAAGAGAACAGTCGAAGACGATAGGGCTGGATAGGCACACAGTGTTAAACAAAAAGACAAAGAGGAAAACCAAGCAATTTTTGGAGAAGACAGATGGAAGCAGAGTTGAAGATGATGAGGAATGCATAATTTTAAAAGAGTGGGAATAAATAAAACGGCTTGTAAATTGATTGTTGACGACTATGCTCCACAGGGAGCTGAAAGTTGGAAGAAGTAGAAAGAATGCTGGTGATGATTGTTTCTCCGACCGATATGAACATTTGTTTGTCTGTTTTTTTACTATTCAGACTCATACCTTTTATTGTTGCTCTCTTTGGGGATTCTCTGATCATTGCCATCAGTGTTTAATTTCTCCAGCATATTGATATTTTATTAGTCAAATACTTTTGCGTAGTCTATAAAACACATATAAGGATCTTTCCTTACCTCTATAGCTCTTACTATTAATGTTCTCAGGATGTATATTGCAATAGTGATGCCATTTCTTTCAACAAATCCACATTGTTCCTCACGCATTGCTGGCTTTGTTTTATTCCTTATACGTCTCATGATGATTCACAGTAATATTTTATTGAGTGGCTCATGAGACTAATAGTGTGATGAATACACTAGATCATTGTTATTGCTACAAACAAGATGCGATATTTAATAAATGTAATCCATTTCAATGTTGGGATAATTTGCTGACATTCAAAGTTATACAAGTAATTACTTACTGTATGAACTCCATTAAGCATATTTGAATTCTAAACATACAAAGTGGTGTGAAATGTATTTTTGAAATAAAAGTACAATTCTTAAAATGACATATCCGTCTTTGCTGTTAGTCATTTTATCCAAGGCAAGGCTCAAAAACACTTATTTCAGTTCCCCTTAGTTCTATAGCACAATTATTGTATCGTTTTCGATTCTTCTAAAGAAGACTTATTCAACTTAATTATAAGAAAATATAATACAATCGCAATGATTAATTTAGCCATTCCTGAGGTTTGGAGGTAAATAATGGGTCATTAAACAACGGACAAGGAAAGAGGCCATATAGCTGCGATTGTACAGATGAATGTTAGGAATTGCATATGCCTCTATAGTTGGGTAGCGAAGGACACAATTTCTTGTTGGTTTAGTGTTGAAAGGAGAGTGCTGGAATGTATGGCAGCAATTTAATAAACCAAAGATAAGAAAAAGAGAGGTAGAAAAAAAAGAGTAAAGAAAATAAAACGTTTAAATTGTGTGATTTCCCTGTGTAAACAGTTGTATTAATATTATGCTGTCTAGATAGGTTGGGAGACAGGATCATCATTTGCCAATCAAATCGTCAGTAATATGACGTAATCCGCGACGTACCCTTACAAGCAAACGTTTACTGATCCGCACATACACCAACTTACTACGTCCCTCACTCAATCAATCACTTTCTAACTACTTAACTATACTATCACTGAGTAAGTCATTACGATCTCACTAACCCATAAATCACTCATTTTAAAGAGCGCATTGATTCACTCTTTCATTCATTTAGTTATGCACATAACTACTCTCTAACTACACCATTACCCTCTTTCTAACACACTCATTGACTCACTCACTCAATAACTCATCTCCTAACGGTTTCATTTTATTTGAACACCAACGTCTGCATTAAAAAAAAGCTTCATATCTCTCACATACAAACTCACTCACTCACCCACTCACTCAATAAGTAATTTTCTAGCAGTTTAATTTTATTTGAACAACGTCTGAATCAATCAAGCTTCATCTCACTTACTCACTCACGCACTCACTCACTCACTCACTCACTCACTCACTCAATAAATCATCACTAAACAGTTTTATTTTATTAGAACAATAACGTCTGCATCAATCAACATTCCTCTCACTCACTCACTCACTCACTTAATCACTCACTCTCTCACTCATTCATCCACTCAATAACTCATCACTAAACATTTTTATTTAATCAGAGCAATAGCGCCTGCATCAATCAAGATTCATCTCATTCACTTTCGCGTGGCATTTTAAAAACGACAAATGAGAATCTTAACAAGGTAGCATATCAAAACACCCGCTGTTACTGAGACATACATCCTGACTAGTGAGCGATGACGATAATTGTCAAAGCTGAATATCGAAAAAAAAAACTCTGGGGTTATATATGTCATGTCTTTAGATTGGAGGAAAGCGCACAGCCTAACACCTTCTTGTAGACATTGCGTGACGAAAGAAAATAATGAAGACTAAACGGAACACTAAGAAGAGTACGTTTTGTAGATACAGCTCAATTAGGAGATTAAGAAGAAAATAATTTACAAAACCTAGCAACGAAATCATCATACATTTTGATTTCTGCCCAATTTCTCTCGATCTACGGCCAGTGTCAGCTAATTAATTTACATTTCGTTTGTGGTAAATGTAAACAATGCTGACTAGGAAGAGCTGCTTCCCAAACATTTCAAGTTGTAGACAGACAATATTTTCTAGACTTAATCAGACAGACAGACCCACATAAAGAAAGAGTGCACATCTTACACAAGCTCCCTAGAAGTAGAAACTCCTAAAGGAAATGTCTCAAGCGGGAGATAAATCGATCATCTCTTAGGGGTGATAAAATCCCACAGCCATTTGCCTCCCTTTATCTTCATGAGTAACAACACATAGAGATCACTGAAATGTGCTGGCAGTGTAATGAATGAACACTTTTGTAATGAATCAAATATCAACGTTTTCTTTCATTATCATCAATTACCATGCCTGCTGGCGTAGGTGACTATGTCTCTCCACAGCTTTTGATCTTAACAATTATTTATCATTTCAGTTGTTGGCCTTCTGTTAACCGATTCTCTTAAGTTGTGTGGCTCGTTACTCTTCTTAGCCGTTGAATGTTATTCACATCTATTTTGGTTCAGTATATTCAAAACCAAATACTGAAGCCATAATAAATAATGCTCCAAGACGCATAATTCTGCAACTTTCATATTTTTGGGGGGAGGGGGGAGATTAACAAACAACGCATTTACTCTATAACTCACTTTAAAGACATATAATTTGCTCTGAAATGGAATATATTAGTTTTTTTATTATTACAAAAGCCTGTTTCAAGTACAGTTCTAAATTACTATAATTCCACATTCGTCCGCATTATGAATAAATGCATTTCGTGTTGATCTATGTATTAAAAACTACTGGCCAATATTACAAATTGTATCTACTGACATTGTGATGTGTGTCAACATAAATAAGTGGGATCTCTAATATGTCACTTCCTCATCTGCAACTTCAACCATTAGGTATATTTCTGTGTTGTTGTTGCAACGAGATTAAACAATAAAGAGGACACAATACCACAAAAAGACTACATTGTGGTGTTTCCATAGTTACTTTTTTGAGCCGCATAAAAATATATTTACGGCATTTTCCTATAACTTGGGACTGCAGGGGATTGGAGGGTGTGGAGGGGAAGGAGTCAGGGAACGTATATGGTTTGAGAATAAAGGTCGCATGTCAAAAGCTGTCACTGCCAGGTATTCAGGTCTGACTTTTTATTTCACCCCCGATAGAAAATAATCGTTTGACAAATTTCACATTTGAACCCGCGTTCTCCTACAACAAAGTGTATTGATTGTTTCTATAAACACTAACAAGTAATTTGCAACATTTTCTCAAACTATGAACAATGAATATGCGCTTTTGTCAGTTTATAAACAAAGTTGATTCCATTCACTTCTAATATTCCCTTTCATGCAAATTACCGGTCTCAATGTTTCCCCCGTGCTATTAAGTGAAGCCTAGAAATAAAAAAATAATTATATTTTAATCAATTAATTACCACTTATGATTTGAGCGGGATTTATTTAGGAACATACGCCATAAAGAATTTAAATATGTGTTAATGCATGTATACGTTCTCATGATAACCATTGTTTTAATTATCATTGTTATAATTTAGTTATCTGTGTGCGCAGTTGATTTGTGTTGCTAGTTCACGACAAGCCCTGATATGTGTGTCTTTTCGAGTGTCGATTTCGACTTCATCATGGGTAGACGGTTAGGTTTAATAATTTGTGGCCGAACAGTGGCCATTTTGCCAAATTTTCGATTTTTATTATTTGCGAGCATTTTAACGTGCGCATATTACACACAGAACCTCCTGTGTGTTGCAGTTATTCTAGAGGAGTATGCATCGGATCTCCCTTAATTTAACAAAGACCACAGGAAAGTAAAGCCATGACAAAAAAATAAAGATCTCGAAGTGTCTGGTGTATTTCTATTTGATGATTCGAATCTGGAACCCTCAAAGATGGCCGTCCTGTCTCTACACCACACATTTTCCATTAACTATGGACAATTAACAATGAACAACAGAGACACAAAGTAGAATAGCTCAGGTTAAAATAGCATTTCAGAAAAGGGAAAAAAAAATATCTTATGCAACAAATCTTTGTCAATAGAAGTGAGAGAGAGAGAGAGTTCATCGGTGTTATATAGAACAAATTATGACCTATTGAAGCGAATCATGGACAGTAGACAAACAAATAAAAAGACAATCAGTGGCCACAGAGATGGGTTTTCTCAGCAGAATGTTGAAAGTTTCAAGAACAGCTAAACAGACCAACGAGGAAATTCTTAAAGAGGCCAACACAAAAAGGGAGGTGCTTAAAAAAAAAAAAAAAAACAATCAACATTTTTCGGGCACATCATGAGAAGTTGAAATACTTGTTTGCAACTAGCAAAATAACAAGAAAGAAAGACCTCTGACAAGAACGAGAGCAAATACTGGATAGCTTGGTGTCATCAGGGAAAACAGCCAACAACAGAACTGATACGATGCACTGTAGATAGAAGATTGTGGAAGGACATGATCACCTACGCCAACCTGTATGGTACATGATGTACTCAGGGACAAGGGCAAAGACGACATCCGTGTCACTGGTATTGTCCTTTGTCACTCTGGCGACCGCAGCCACTATACTTTGGAAAATCGCCTCATAGTCCAGTATGGTTCGCTGACCCCACGAGGTATGAATGTATCACACTGATACACATATTTTCCTTTTGGTTGCTCCTTCCCTTTTGCATAGCCTTCTCTACTGCACATATTTGGGTTCTTTGGTCTATCTACTACGCCATGCTATTTATAGTTCTCCTCCTCGAGTCCCCAATGAGACACTTCGGTGTTCTCTATACCTTTTTTTCTGTGCTCCTTATCCCTCATTTGTTTTTATTGTACCCCACTCTCGGACATCTCACTATTGCTGCCTTTTGAGCACCTGTTGGTCTGCTGTTCTATTATTTCTTCTTTGTGTTTGCACACTGACCCCTGTGTGAACTCATCTGGTTCTGTGTGCATTTGCGCACATTTCTGCATGTTTCTGTACGTTCACGACAGCCGCACTGGGTTGCCATTCCCTTTTCGTTTTCACCTCGGTCTACACACAGGATAGACATTTTTTTTTCTTTTACACATTTCGATTGTTTTTGTTTTGGATATTTTGTTATTAGTTTTGTGTGTGTTTTTTTTTTGTTCCTGCTGAAGGCCATTTGGGCCGAAACATCGTTTAGTCTGTGTTGTCCACTTATCAGGTAAAGCTTCTTACATACCATTTTTTCTATTTTTTTTTATTTTCCTGATGAATTATGCTTTGACACGTATATCAGCAGCAACGATTAAATTAGTATATTATTAATATCCACGGTAGCATTTCTTTAACCAAAAGCGTACCGGGTATGTAAATACATGTAGTAGGAACTAAAATGGTAAACGTTAGCTGTTAACAAAACGAACATGCTTCTAACTCAGGTTTAAATTCTAATGATCATCAAAATGAAGGGTAAATGCATTTGTTTTCAATTTATGTTGACTGTGTTTATCGTATACAACTATCAGCTTTCTCTGTTCATTTTTTCATCAAATCTGTTAATGTAACTGGGAATGACCCCACATTCTTCATTTCTTTACTTGCAGTTAGATGCAAATGCAGAACTTCAAACATTGCCATATTAAATCGATCAATAACAAAAGATTAAGCGATTATAAATTAGATAATGCAATTAACTTGGTTAAAACAGAGTTAAGAGCTTGAGCTATATTTACATACGCAGACAACTACGATGCAAAGGTGACATTCAAAGTTATACAAGTAATTACTTACTGTATGTACTCCATTAACCATATTTGGATTCTAAACATACAAAGTGGTGTGAAATGTATTTTTGAAATAAAAGTACAATTCTTAAAACGACATATCCGTCTCTGCTGTTAATCATTTTATCCAAGGCAAGACTCAGAAACACTTTTTTTCAGTTCCCCTTAGTTCTATAGCACAATTATTGTATCGTTGTCGAATCTTCCAAAGAAGACTTATTCAACTTAATTATAAGAACAAAATAATACAATCGCAATGATTAATTTAGCCATTCCTGAGGTTTGGAGGTAAATCCTAAATTTGTCATCGATTTTCTGAACCCAAGTTCTTCTATCACCCCCTACACAAATTGTCTTTTATATACAAGCCTTACCACCACAGTTCGCAAGTGATCAATTGGATACTAGAAATAGAAGAAATTGTAATTAAAGAATTAATTGCCATGTCTTGTAAAAGAATAATCACATTCCACGTCGACATTTTATAATAATTAGATTCATCATCATCATGTGACATACCGGTTGGCGTAGGCGATCATGTCCTCCACAATATTCTATCTACAGCGCATCGTATCAATTCTGTGCCATGGCACCACGTTATTCAGTATTTAATCTCTTTGTCGTCCGCGATCTCTCTTTTCTTGTATTTTACCATTGGTTATTGGTTATTGGTTATGGAAGGCCTCGGTATCTGCAAAACGAATTAAAATCCATAATTGCTCAACCGCCCGTGCCAGCGGAATCATCCGAATTACTAACACATCTCCCAAACAAAGAAAGGTAACTGTAGTCCCCATCGTAGCAGTCACAGCACACGCCAAAAGACATAAGGCGAAACCGCGCAGAAAGTGACCACAGCCAACTGTTTCCTGTCATACGATATTATCATTCATCGTAAACAAGCGGGATATCGAAACAGGATCAAAACGGATGAGTCACACAGCTCACGATGTGCACAGGGCACTTAACTCAGTAGCTCCTTGCAACAAGCCGGACTTTGAATATGAGGAAACTGCAAGAAGGAACACTTTTCAGACTTAGCCTTCAATGGTTCCTGCCGCCTATCCACCAAATACCATGGAAGTTCACGTCCTCCCGAAAATGATGATCGTCGTAGTTCTTGATGATGTAAGGCCATCGTTGATGACTCCAATTCCAAACATATAGACACACAGTGGTGGTAAGTTATCATTTTCAATCCAACAGAAGCCACTTGACCTGTAGTTAGTAAAACCACAGAGAGAATACGATTTTGTGACCTTCACTGATTGTATTTTACCAGTTGTAACCAAGTATTCCAACTTTCCTCTTCACATGATTTGCCCCCAAAATGTTGATTGTTTCTTTCTGATGTTTTTTAGCAGCTCCCTTTTTATGTTGGCCTCTTTGAAAATTTCCTCATTGGTCTTATTAGCTGTCCAGGGAACTTTCAACATTCTTCTGAGAAATCCCATCTCTGTGGCCTCGTCTTTTCATTTGTTTGTCTACTGTCGATGATTGGCTTCCATAGGTCAGAATTATGAATTCTCCTATTATTTACCTATGACCTCTCTCACTCATATTGATATAGATTTGTTCCATAAAATATTCTAACTTTTCTAAAATGCTATTTTGGCCCGAGCTATTCTGTTTTTTTTTGTTTCTGCGCTGCTTCTTTAATCTGATGTTATAATTGTGCCCAAGTATTTGACGCGCTGCACTTGTTTCAAAATTGTTGTGTTTATTTTTATGGTTCATGAAGGTGCTGATTGTTTATTTGATATCACCATAGCTTCTTACTTAACACTTCTTACTACTCATTCTTTCTTGCTATTCAGATTGAGACCATTTTTGTTGCTTTCTTTTACTATTATGTCTGTCATCTCTCGTAGTTCATTGTTTCTCTCCGCTACTAAGACTGTGTCATCCGCATGTCGCAAATTATTTATGCTGTGACCGTTGGATTCAATTCCTTTTTTGTCTACTATTGATCTCATAATATGTTCGCCGTAATGTGAAAACAAATCCGGTGACAGAACACAGCCGTGTCTGGATCCTTGTTTTATATATTGGAATTGTCCTGTTTGGTTGTTAATTAGTATAGCTGTTGTTTGTTACCTATTTTTTATGTTTCGCAGATCCTACTATAATAAATATATAAATACTCAAGTGACATACAATGATAGGATTATATTAATAAAAATGAAGGCAAAGCCATTTGACATAGCAATATTACAAATATACGCACCTACTCAAGACTATACATATGAACAAATTGAAGCATGCTATGAAGATCTAAATACAGATATGAAGCAAGTGAAATCTTCAGACATTTTCATTGTAATGGGTGACATGAACGCGAAAGTGGGAAAAGGCTGATATAAGACCATTATAGGAAATCATGGATTAGGAAAAAGAAATGACAGAGGATTAAGGTTAATTCAATTTTGTGAAGAAAACAGGCTAATAATATGTAACACCTACTTTGTGCAAGAAAAAAGGAAATTATACACATGGAAAAGCCCTTGAGATGGAAAGAGGAATCAAATAGATTATATAATGATAAAAGACAGATTCCGGAACAGCGTCAAGAAAGCCAAAGCCTATCCAGGAGCAGATATTAATTCAGATCACAATCATGTAACGATTAAAATAAAAATCAAATTAAAGAGAAATAAACAAAATACTAATTCTACAACAGCAATAGATACATATAATATAGAAGATAATATAGAACAGCGTTAAATCAGTAAGATGTGAAAGAAACTTATACCGCACAAGTAAAGAACACATATCAGAGGCTGCTATAAAAAAGTATTGAGCAGTACAGAAGAGAAAATCCTGAAAAAAAAACCACAACCAAATGGAAATGCAAAAAAAAAAACAGCATACAAGATTCCCGCATCACCTTACCCAAAAAGGAAAGCAAGAAAAAACAAAAATGGATAACTGACAACATTTTAGAAAAAATGGAAGAGCGAAGACAAGCGAAAAACACTGCCAAATACAAGGAAATTGATAATAAAATACGAAAAATGTGCAAAAAGGCAAAAGAAGACTGGTTCAACCAAAGATGTCTAGAAATCGAAACTATTGAAAGTAAACAAAATTTAAGAGGAATGCACACAGAAATAAAAACATGACTAATAAAGACAAAAAAGCAGCAGGAAACGGATGTATTGCAAACAGAGAAGGAAGAATACAAACAGACAACAAAGATATAATCGAAATATGGCAGGAATACGTAACAGAATTATTTCATGACGAAAGGGACAAAAAACCATTCATAAAATGTTCATCCAGCTATAAAATCCTGAAATCTGAAGTAGAAAAACTATAAAAACAATGAAAAAGGGAAAAGCAGCAGGACCTGACAATATACAGATAGAGATGATACAGGCACTAGAAGACTTTGGCATTGAAGTGATCACAGACATATGCAATGACATATACCGCACAGGATACATACCAAATGAACTAAAAACATAAACCTTTATAGCATTACCTAAAAAGAATGGTGCAGTTGAATGCAGCGATTTTAGAACAATAAGCCTAATGAGCCAGGTAACCAAAATTTTACTAAAATTTATACTAGGAAGGATTCAGAATAAAATTAATAATGAACTAGATGAGCAGCAATTCGGATTGAAGAAAAACAGTGGGACAAAAGAAGCCATTTTCAGCATGGGGACATTGATTGAAAAGTACGTAGAAGTAAACAAACCAATATATGTCTGCTTCATAGACTACACCAAAGCATTTGATAGAATACATCATGAGCAACTTATAGACTGCCTAAAAGATATAAATCTGGATGACACAGACATACAACTGATATGTAATTTGTATTGTGAGCAAACAGCAATAATAAAATATAACATGGAGAATTCTACACCCATTGATATAAAAAGAGGAGTAAGACAAGGATGCATCCTATCACCAAGCTTCTTCAATGTATACACTGAGCAAATCTTTAAAAAAATTCAATGAGATTGAGTTATTGAGCTATTGAGTTGTTTGCGGGTCATCATCATTGCACTCCGAACATGTCCATAGGTGCTCAGATCCCCAGCGACTGACGACTCCAGTTCTATGTTGGTTGATAAGTCTTCTTACACGGCCACTAAGTGTCGAATTTTTGGCTGTGCCCAACTTAACTCCCATTTCCATCATCCGAAGAAGTGACGTGGATCTGTGTTTGTCGAAGTCCTGTGCTCTTCCCACATCTCGGAGGGCATTGATGATGTCCGCCCGATCCATTGGTTGCCCGTCCTCAACGACAGCGCAGCTAGCCAACCTGTCCGCCCTTTCATTTCCCCGTACTCCCAAATGTCCAGGGACATAGAAAAAGGTGACCTTACGTATTTTGGATTTCTGCAACGACTCTACCCATTGCATGCGTACAGAGCCCGCCTCCACTTTTTTTATCATGCTCATCGAATCACTCAGTATACATGCGTGGGTGTAGTCTTGTGACTCTAACCATTTGAGTCTTAGTCATGCCATCGCCTCCATTGTCATGCTACTCGGGGTCACGACGTATGCACCACTGTCTTCGTAGACTATTCTGCCTGCCGAGCGTGCTGTAAATCCCCATGCACTTCTTTGGTGTCGCCTTACAGATCCGTCTGTATATATGGCTGCATCTTTCTCATCGGTGTTATCGCAGATGAGACCGTTGACCTCAGCATTAACCACGACCGGGTTCTGTTCCCTACTTTTCCTGTCGAGTGTGACAATACACGAGAAAGACCCCGTGAATGACGTAGGCACCGGTATCCACTCCTCACCAACGCTGATATTGGTAAGCCCACAAACCTGTTTGATGATATCTTCTGCTCGGCCCACCCATCAATGAGATGCCAGGCCTTAACATAAATGGGAAGATAGTCAATAACCTAAGATATACTGATGATACTGTTCTACTAGCAGAAAATCCTAAAGATCTACAACAATTACTTAATGCAATAAACATGACAAGCAAAAAATATGGACTAGATATGAATATCAAAAAGACTAAAACTGTGATCATAAACAAAGAAAATTCTCAAGACCTACAATTAAATATCACAGTTGAGGGAATACATCTGGAGACAGTCCAGAGCTACAACTACCTGGGACATACTATAACCAATGATGGAAAATGCAAAACTGAAATAAACAAAAGAATAGGTATGGCAAAAAGTAATTTTAATGTCATGAAAAATAAACTAACAACAAAACAAATATTAGCAGGTTTGAAACTAAGAATGGCAAAATGTTACGTCTTCTCAATATTTCTGTACGGTGCAGAAACATGAACATTAGACATGAAAACAGAACAGAAAATTGAAGCTTTTGAAATGTGGATTTATAGAAGAATAGGTAGAATTGGATGGAAACAAAAGATAACAAACGATAGGGTTTTGGAACAGCTGAAAATAAAAAGAGAACTACTAAATACAATCAAGACATTTTTGGGGCATGTTAAAAATCACACAAAAGATTACTAAAAGTAATATTGGAAGGAAACATACAAGGTAAAAGAGGCAGACCACGACTAACATGGACAAGTAACATCAAAATGTGGAGACGTCAATATATGTCAACCTGCACCATCAAGGCAAGAAATAGAATAGAATGGCGATCCATTGTAGCCAACCTTCGTTGCGGAGAAGGCACACGATGATGATGATGATAAGATCCTTCTATGTTTAATTTAATTAGCATATTGACTATTTCCACATCATTTACTTTATCAAATGATATTTTGTGGTCTCTATAAAGCTCATATATAGATCTTTCTTTGCCTCTATATCTCTTTCTATCAATGTTCTTAAGATCTATATTGCATTTTTGGTTCCCTTTCTTCTCTACAAATCCACATTGTTACTCATTTATTTTTGGTTTTATTTTGAACCTTACACGTCTCACAATGATTCTTAGTAACAGTTTCGTCATATGGCTCATGAGATTAATAGTGCGATGGTCTTCACAATCAGTGGCACCTGACTTCTTCGGAACGGCTACAAATAATGATTCTAGTAGATCTTCGAGTATGTGTCTCGTGTTATATATGTTATTCAGTAGTTTTGTTATGACTTGTACTCCCAGCTCTTCTAATGCATTTGTCTCTTCGATTGTTATATTTTCGGGCTCTGGAGCTTGCCATTTTTCATGTGGTTAATTGTCTCCTCCACTTCGCTCTACATTATTGGTGGTCCTGTGTCTTTGTTTCAATTGTTTAGCTCTGGTCTTTCATCATCGTAGAGTTGACTGATATATTCTGCCCATATTTCCATTGTCTCCTGTCCGATTATTATATTTCTTTCCTTTGATCTCATACATCCTGAAACTGTGAATTCCTTTCTTCCAGTTGATTCATTTAACTGATTGTGCATACATTTTGCTTATTTCTTTTATTGTTTTTGTCACCATTTCTTCACATTTCTGCTTTACCCATCCTTCCTTTGCTTCTCTGCATTTGTTTTGGATCTCTTTGTGCAATATTTGGTATGTCCGCTCTTTATTGAGCCGCGATAGATCAGTGGTTAGTGAACTGGACTACCATGGACAAGAGGGTAGGGTTCGATCCCAACTGACGGCTTCCGGGTTCACCCAGCCTTAAATAGGTACCGGATTTTTTTCTGGGAAAGTAAAGCAGCATGGGCGTAATACTGACCAAATTACCCCAAAAATCATGTGCTGAAGGTCTGTAAAATATATAGTCACTAACACCATATTTCCCAAAACGCCACTTGTCGTGACGGGGGTACTTTACTTTTTTTTACCGCTCTTTATTGCTATGGTATCGTCTTTCGTCCATTAGTTCTAATATTTCTTCTGTCACCCATTTCTTGTTGTTGATTCATTTAGTCACTGGCATTACTTTTTTTGAAATTTGTTGAATCGATAGTTTGAGCATTTCCCACTGTTCCTCGGTGTCCTGTATTTTCTCAATAGCATTATATATGTTGTGTACTATCGTGCTGCACTTATCACTCATCTTTCTACTCTAAGCATATCTAGTCTAAATTCATATTTCTAGGGAACGTATGTGTCTTCCGGAGTTATATCCGTATCTTTCCAACTACTGGTTCATGGTAACAATTGTAATCTGCTCCTGGCCTTGTTTCAACAGATGTTAGCCGATTCCTGAATCTTTGCTGTACCAGTATAAAATCAGTTTGATTGTGTTTATTTTTGCAAGTGCTTTGTAATGTCACTAGTCGCCTAGGGTGCTGTTTGAACCAAATGTTACGTTTAATCATTTAATGTGTATTTGATCAATCTATCCCCTCTGTTATGCATCTATCCAAAGCCATATCGTCCAGTCACATTTTGCACTTTAGCTGTTCTTACATTTGCATTGAAATCCCCTAATATAATAATCCCCTATAATAGTTATTTCTAAGGATTTACACTGTTTCATTGTCTTCTCTACCTCAGTGTAAAAAAGTGTCAATGTCTTCTACTTTGCTGTTACTTATCTCTGCGATTGTTATATTGTCGGGACCTGGAGCTTTTGCCTCCTTTCATGTTTTGAGTTAATATATAATGTGTGAGATTAATGAATGAGATTTAAAACACATTGTGTATCTGTTAAGAAAAGAGAACTTGTTAATTATTATTGGGCTACGGTGATTATTTATGTGTGCATTTATATACATATACATATATATATATATATAGTAAAGTAAAGTATCCCCGCTACGCCAAATGGCGTATAGGGAATATGGTGTTAATAACCCTAAATTTTACAGACCTTCGTCACATGATTTTTGGGGTAATGTGGTCGGTATTACGCCCGTGCCGCTTTGCTTTCCCAGAAAAAACTTCCGGTAAACATTAAAGGCTGAACCGCAGCCGTCAGTTGGGATAGAACTCTACCTATTGTCCTTTCTAGCCCAGTTCACATATTATTTTGCAATTATTGTTTATATAGCTATTGTTGCTGTTGTGAGTATATCGACGGTGCTATGTGTTTGATTGTGTAGTTTTCAATTTAATTTGTTTAGTTCCTCCAGGCCATGAATGAAATAAATACATTTGGAGTTTTTTTTTTTTTTTAATGGGTCTACATGCTGTTTTTTTTTATTTCTCTTTCCCACATGATATGTTGATAAATATAAGCCGTACAATATATATATATATATATACTTGAATGTTGCAGACAATAAAAATAGCAGTACCACATTGGTTTTATTATTATTATTATTTTTGTATTTGAAAAAATATATATCGGGTTTGCACACAAAATGATCAGTCCATTTTCAATTGAAAATACAGCAGATCACGTGTATAGGACATCACGAGAAGTTCCAGAAAATATAGCGGCCGTTGTCGCAAGACTCTTTTAAACATACCAACACTACAACAAGGTTTGTGCTTATACACATATTTATGGGGGTTTTTTTTATTGAGTCGAGTGAATTAGAGGTGGAAGTGAATGTGGACACTATGTTTTCGGTGATGTCGTTCTACTTGTCGCCCACTCAACCGTCATGGTTCAAACTTGAGTTCCACCTTGCTAACGTCAACGACAATGTAACATCAAAATACATTTCGATCTGTTTTTTTTTTAAAGACTAAAGTAGTCGCTTAGACCGTTGCTTTGCTTGCTTTAAATGTTTGTTTACGAGGAGACTCGATAATGAAGTTATTGTGCGCTATCTATTCGATGGAATAGATCGTTTGAAACATTCGCCCTTGCGTTGATTAAGTCTGCACAGTCGTCAAACTTATCAACAGAATTTGCCACCGCACTTTGGCGGGAGCAGTGACATGAGTTGAGCGGATATGGGGAATTCCCGAATACAGTGACGCTTCATCCAAAATAAAAACAAAACAAAATCAGTACCTTTACATATAAGTCTACTGACATATTAACAATCTTATTGTCTGTACATCCTAACGTATCAATGTTTATAATCTAATCAATTAAATCATCTCCGTCGCGTGATGATTCAGAGTCACTGATATTTATTGTATGCACTGTTTAGCTAATTATGATAAATCCAAGCCAGACTGTTTTGACTTATATTTTACTTGTGTTCATAATATCGTTAAATGTATCATCAGAATTAATGACTAGCTAATAATTATGTGGCTTTGTTTTCTGTTCCTGGGTATAAACCTGAAATAATAAAACCGAGATGTTGTTGCGTTGGATTCAGGTTCAGTGCTCAACGTAGAAGCTATGAGTATGTTCTTTAGTTATGAACGCACTTGATCTGTTACGATATACTGAAAAGGCCTATTTGACGTCAAATAATAAAGATGTAGTTATCATAAAATAAATCTTGCTCAACATACACGAAGTAAAACAATGACACTTGTTTAACATTTTGCAGACGTCCAACTGTCAGGCAAACAGTGCGCTATTTCTTTCCTTTAACTGTTTCCCTGTTTAAACAGTTATAGTTTACCTTAGTTACGTTTAGTCTATAGATAATCAACATTACACACCAGATAAGTCTTGCTTAATATCCTCAAATCTCTTCCTAAGTGTATCCCTCAACGTGCAGCCACTTGCGACACCAGCATAAGTTTCATTCACAAGCCTCCTTTGATTTGATGCGTAACACTCCCATCTGACACGTTATACCTTGTGATTGTATTCGCGCAGTCTGTTGATGGTTGCGGATTGATAGTGATAATGTTTGGTCCATCTTTTGTCCAGCACCGCCGATGGTATATATAATGTCAGTTCGGCCCATTACTCGTCAACACAACCACACAATAATCAAACTTGCAAGTCCAACACCGCCGATGGTATATATAATGTCAGTTCGGCCCATTACTCGTCAACACAACCACACAATAATCAAACTTGCAAGTTCAACACCGCCGATGGTATATATAATGTCAGTTCGGCCCATTACTCGTCAACACAACCACACAATAATCAAACTTGCAAGTCCAACACCGCCGATGGTATATATAATGTCAGTTCGGCCAATTACTCGTCAACACAACCACACAATAATCAAACTTGCAAGTTCAACACCGCCGATGGTATATATAATGTCAGTTCGGCCCATTACTCGTCAACACAACCACACAATAATCAAACTTGCAAGTCCAACACCGCCGATGGTATATATAATGTCAGTTCGGCCCATTACTCGTCAACACAACCACACAATAATCAAACTTGCAAGGCCAACACCGCCGATGGTATATATAATGACAGTTCGGCCCATTACTCGTCAACACAACCACACAATAATCAAACTTGCAAGTCCAACACCGCCAATGGTATATATAATGTCAGTTCGGCCCATTACTCGTCAACACAACCACACAATAATCAAACTTGCAAGGCCAACACCGCCGATGGTATATATAATGTCAGTTCGGCCCATTACTCGTCAACACAACCACACAATAATCAAACTTGCAAGTCCAACACCGCCGATGGTATATATAATGTCAGTTCGGCCCATTACTCGTCAACACAACCACACAATAATCAAACTTGCAAGTCCAACACCGCCGATGGTATATATAATGTCAGTTCGGCCCATTGCTCTTCCACACTCCACACCAATCAAGCTTGCACGCCTAGCAGTACCTGGTGCAATAAGGCAGACATGTCTGGTTAGATCTTCCCAGAACTTTTACAGCGCTAAGGTGAGGCCAGCTGACTGCGATTTTCCCTTGTTTACTCACTGAGCGAGTGAGGAAACATACATGTGAATACTACTGTGACTCAAGCCTTATCATAGATTCAATGACTGCCATAATTTCCATAATTAAACTACATGATTTCAGTTTTAAATTATCACTGTCTTCCTGCATATAGTTCTAATCTTTACAATGAGTTGTGAAAGCCGATTAAGTCCGTACGTGACCAACAAAGTCCCTTCTTTGCAAATGACTGCATCGCCCCCATGTGATTCCGGGAAAATCAATGTCTACACGTCTGCCTCAATGACCAGTGTGTTTTGATGTTTGTATTCTCTGTCCAGTGTGATGATCAATTGCAAAAACAAATGACTGTGTGGTGCCACTCATATCTATTTATCAACAAGTACTACATTCCCATTTGTTAACATAATTAAAAAATAAAAAAATATTCACAGCCTGACATCTTCCTCATTTTTAACCAACCGACTTTTGTATTCGTAATTTCACGGTGTAGCGGATATTGTGCGCCTGCACTGGCACCGACATGAAATATTGTTGCCACATTATGACGAAGACACTGTCGTCTCATATTGTTAGACCTAATAAAAAAGAAGTGCAATACTAGTCACACCTGAGTGAAGTTAACAGTAGAGGTATTATATTAATAGACTGCTATCTGACTAACACCTGAGGCCAATTTGTCGCTCGGACGGAGACTATTTTTATATATTATTAGTGCATTTTGACAGATGTATATTCTTTCATCAGATTAAAATGACATTTTGCTCATTCATATCTTATTCTTCCTCTTTCCTTCCTCATTTATCTTTCAGCGTCCAGGAGAGATATAATGTGCGGTCTTTTCCACTCCTGTTCGCCTCGGCTGCTGTTATGTTTCCTAGTGCTTCTTATATTTCATGCATCCATTTTTTTCGTTGTGTCGACCATTGGGTCTGGAATTCTCACAACGTTTGTTGAAGGTTCGTTGTGTTGTGTTTTGATCTTTCTGCCCTGTCAAGTGGCCAAACCATTGTATATGTTATTTCTTTATATATTCTATGGTGGAGTCTATTCCTAGCCTTTTTCTCAGTTCTTCATTTCTGATCTTATCTCTCAGACTGTTTCCTGTTATTCGTCTGATACATTTCATTATTGGTCTTATTGTTCTTGCATCTTGAGGCCAGGTTTGGCATTGGTAGCCCAACGTTGGGATGAAGATTGTATTGTATAGTGCTCGGTTTACCTCGTTTTTTCCTTGTTGGACAATAGTGGTGATAACTGTCTACTGATTTGACAAGCTTTGTTGCATCTTGATTCTATCTCTGCTGTTTGTGAATTATCGTTTGTCACTAAACTTCCTATGTATTTGAATTCCTCTACTTGTTTTAGCTGCCTGCCCTCTATAGTTAGGTTGATGTTCTGTTTATTTTTGGCAACATTCATGACTTCTAATTTGTTGATGTTGATTTTCATGTTATATTTTATGCTTGTGCACTTGAGTTTGTTTAAGTGTTCTTGTAGGTCTTCTATTGTTTCATTTATTAGTGCCTGGACGTCTGCAAATAAAAGATCCTTGTTCTCCTCTGTCTATGATGGGCCGGCTAACTTGCATATATAGTCCATGTATGTAATAAACAGAAGAAAGAGGGATAGTACGTACCCCTGTTTACGCCTGATCTAACTTCGAAGTGGTCTGTGTAGCCTGCTGCTGGTCTGATCTTGCAGTTGCTGTTGATGTAGTCTTTTAATTATGTTTGTTACATGTTGGCTTACTACATATGTTGTTAGTATCTCCCACAATTGTTCTCTATTTGCTCATTGCAGCACTATAGTAAACTTATTTGTTTCAATTCGAGTGATTGTCATTTGAAAAAAAAATATGTGTATAATGTTGACCTTGCATTACTTGTATTTATAATGTAATCTTTGATTGGATGATATCTTATGTATGGTTGCTGTTAACCTATTTCTGGTTATCTTCAAGTCATACCTACAACTATCACCGAGATTTAAAATATCGCTTGACTAACATATTTGTTACTAGTCGGATTCGCTATACAATTTTTGTTTTCTGTTCGTTTCTCCTAGCAGCAGTTTTATGAGGTTTATATGAATGACTTATATATAACATTAGCTGAAACACAGTGAAGTAAGTCATACATGATTCCAGACTCCTGTATATGGAATTAATCATTATCGACCGTCATCCCTGTTCTCCATCGCATTACTTACAATTAATGGTTCTTTCGCCACATTGACAATCTAAGGATGTTGAAGATTTAAAGGTAAAAACAAATAAGTAACGAATCAACGCACTTTTTTATATTCTCTCATAATGTCTCTCTAGTATGTACAGTCTTGGTTTAGAAAAGACTCCACTGTTCTTCTCTTTCTCTACGTCAGATTCTATTATTGTTAGTTAATGTATTTGCCTAATTGTCTTTTATATCTGTCACTTTACTTATCAGTTATTCCTATCGAATCTCTGTTTAGACTTTCTTATCTATGCCTTGAATGTTATAAAGCAATTAGACACGCTCATTATGTTCAGTTAACATAATATTTTTTTTAAAATTTTAAATTGTAATTATTGTTAATTAAGGGTGTCTTTAAGTTTATTTTTCTTTAAGAGTGTTACAAGTGAAGGTGTTGCATTGATTATTTGCTTTTATCCACGAGAAAGTGCAATGAAGAGCAGAAGCATTGGATTCTTTGATCATTTACTATCGTCAAAACTGAGTATTATATTTTAAGTTGTTATTATATTCTGACATAATTCGTGCAGTATGATCATTTAAGATAGAAACATTCCTTGCCTCAACAAATGCATTCGTGTCTTCAATCTGTTCACTAAATGTTTCTCATTAGCCACATCTTCCTTAAATGTGTATTTCTGTGTACAACGGAAGCGCACTTATTTGACTTGAATTTTGTTCTCGCTCATTTCTCATTCAGTGGTATGACCACGAGGGAAGGGTTGTGTGGTATGTGACGTGGTCCTCATCTCCCATTTCTGTCTTCGGTTTTGAGTTTTCGACAGATTATACTGAGACTTGTTTTTCCTTGAGAATTTGAATACAAGTATTCCGTGCATGTTTTTTTTCGTAAACATTTAATACAAGTTTCTGAATCTCTCTCTCTCTCTCTCTGCGATCAGGACTCAGTCAGAGTAGGATTCCAGACTCCCACATGAAGTCAACTGTCAGGTTAAGTGTGTTGATCGCCCCCACAGACAGAACGTCACATTTAGAGTCCGCCAGATCCACTCTGACTGAACACCCGTTAATACGTTGCACTGTGTTCTGCGTCAGTGGCCCAGTGCATCCGATTTCAGCCAGCATTTTTTCAGGTTTGCTTTCCTTAGTCTTTGATTGTCCACAATCTTCCTGCAAGGCAGCAGATTGTCTTTTCTGTAGGGGGATTCTGCCCTTAGATGGTCTACCCTCCCAGGTTTACGAGCACCATCTGCCCGAGTCACTAGAGGTGACTAACACAGACATGCACACACAGAGATATGAGATGTGAATAACACAGACAAGTGCACAGCGATACGAGCCATGACTAACACTGACACACATCAAGATATATGACACATGACTAACATAGACATGCATATAAAGCTATGAGATATGACTGACTTAGACATGCACACACAAAGATATGACGCATACCTAACATAGACATACACACAAAGATATAAGATATGACTAACATAGGCATGCACACACAAAGATATGAGATGTGACTTACGTAGCCATGCACACACAAGAATATGAGATGTGACAGACACAGACATGTACGCACAAAGATATGAGATATGACTAACATAAACATGCAAACAAAGATATGAGATATCCCTAACCCAGACATGCACACACAAAGATATGACACATGACTAACACAGACACACACTAAGTTATGATATATTACTAAACTCAGACGCACATAAAGATAAGAGACATGATTAACACGGACACACCAAGATATGAGATATGACTAAGATGACACACATCTAGATATGAGCCATGGCTAGCACACACACACACACACACACACACACACACACACACACACACACACATACACTTAAGCTAAGATTTGATCCATGGCTAGCACAGAAACACCCCAAGATATGAGCCATGACTAGCACAGAAAAACATTAAGATATGAGTCATGTCTTCACGGAAAAACACCAAGAAATGAGCCAAGTCTAGCACATAAACACATTGAGGTATCCATATGCTTGGGTTAGTCTGCAGACTCTTCTTAACGTGTGAATCATTGACATACGAGACGCAGGCTTCGATTAACTGTCCGCAGGTTTCGTTCAAACAGTTGTCCGGAGATTTGAGAATGCAGTCTGACACGTAGAACTTTCCCTTGCATGCACTGTTCCCGGCTGACTGTTCACAGGTGTCGTTGAAACAGTTGTCTGGACATTTGAGAGTGCTGTCTGACCCGTAGTACGTTTCCTTGCACGTGCAGTATGCACTTTCCGGGTCACATATGATGTCACAGCCATCAGAACACGTCTGTTCGCACTGTAGCCCAAAATTACCATCGGGACAAGTGTCATTACAGGTATAGCCAGGATGTTTACATTGTAGTCATTTTCCAGATTTTTCCCACATAAAGGACAGACACTGAGACAAGACCTGGAGCAATCGTGTCCATAGACCCCATGTGAGCATTTGCCGTGACACGTACCAATGATGAAGTCGCAGCTTTTGCTACACCCACTATACACTGCACAAAACGACCAAGAATACCCGTCCAGACAATAGGTGTCTGCAAATGTTTGCGCCTCACACACCGTCGGTTCACTGCCGGCCTGCGAAATGATCGGTGAGAACTCAGTCTTAATGTGTGCCATTGGCGTTTGTGTGGTGACTACAATAGTGTTCATAGAAACATTTGGATATGATATATCATTAGACTGGAACACTACACCGCCACTGTCAGAGGAAGCCTTTAGAGTGGCATTCTTTACCCGAATCATAGTGCTAGCTTGATGATAGAATCGAATGGTGTGAATCTACTGGGGCGTGCCAAAGTTCAGATACCAGTAAACAGGACTGTTTCCACTTCTCAGTTTTGTGTGTGTGCAGTCATTGTCATAGAGATTGGTCCTTCTTTTGTCATTTACTGCGGCCTCTGGTCCACATTCGTCTCCTGTATAACAAGAATTAAACGTGTCGGCCTGGTTTGTGTTCTGATTGAGAGCCACATTCCGACCCCCGCCTATGTGGATGGAGCAGATATTTGCAACTATCGACCCTGCAATAATAACTTGTTGATCAGATCAGCCCCAGAGCAAAAGACATCAATCTCGTGCTGACTAACTACAAACCTTGAATCATTGCTACATGAGGCAGAACCATTTAGTAATGTCGTGAAACTGTCCGGAACTATTAAGTCATTTGCATAAATCCTAAACCATGAGAACAGCAAAGATTGATTGAGATTTGCCTCAACTGATGTAGAAATTGCGTCCGAGTTACAAGTGGTGTCGTTGTAATTAAACAGGAAAGTAGGTTCAGAATTTTTAGGCGTAGTTTCTGAATGAGCATGTATTTACCTGTTGTGCTAAATCTATAATCTGAAATAAAACATTTGACTCTTCAATTTAGGGAAGATGCATTTTTTTATCAACATGGTTAAAGAAAGCGATGAACACATTCATTGTAAGAGGAATGCATATGCAAAAGTACTGGCAAATTTAGATATTTTAAAAATATTATTATAATATTACTAATTTTGTAGATCAGTTTCATTGTCCATTTATGGTTATGGTTGTGGTTAGTCAAAGGCCCTGGTATCGCTGCAAATGAATTAAAATATGTTTTATTGAATTGTCCATTTTATACATTGTTAACCTGCGGCCAAATGTGATAACGACTTTATTTATCATTGCAATAATTAACAATAACTAGAAACGTGTTACTTTAACATCTTGTTTAGTATTAAAATATAGTTTCAATATCCTTCTACTAATACGCTGATTCATAAAACATACCTCTTCCTTCAATTGTCTGGATAACTTGATTTCAGTCTAGGAATACATCAAATGAACACCCGGAAAATTAAGTAGAACAATCAGTGGTTAAAGACAGGTTCTCAACATTGTGTACGTTATCGTATCTGATGTTCTAACATTGTCTTGCTTTCTTACAAAGTGATTTGACTATGTTAGTGGCTTATGTTTGTCTCCTATAGTGTTTATGAGTTAACCAAATTCGTCAGCATTTCAATAATAAACAAACCACTAGCATTAGTCATTATAAGTGAACTAAATGCACAAATCAGCAATTAGATCAATACATTACGTTAATTAATACTTCATCAGCATCATCATTGTCATCATCATCATCCTCATCATCATCATCATCATCAAGCAACTGGACCAGACATTTACACGAGGCCAGCAATGTATTTTTCTATAAGCCTCCTATAAACTTAGTTAAACTAATAAACTGGTAAACCTACTAAATTGATTTATATAAACTTTCTTCGGCGACGTTTCATCCCCCAAATAAAATGCGTCATAATCCTCAAGTTGTTAATCACTGATGTAGAACATAACTTTGTCCTTAACTTTAGCTTTGGGGAGATGAACATCACAAGTTCTCACCTGGGACCTCATTCGGGATGGGTAGAAGGTGGGGAAGCATCGTGCGACAAATGCAGTAATAGCGTAATTATTAAAGGCTGACCAATATATATATATATCTATATAACATTTTGTAATGTTCACGTATGCTATGACGAAGCCCTTTATTTATAATTTTCTCCCTGGCAACCAGAAATAACAGTGACATAATAAAGGAATACACTGGCAGTCAATTTACTATTTGTTCACAATGTATACTGTCCTCCGTATTTTATTATTTGACTTTTATCAATTTGAAATGGGCAAGGTGAAACTCGCGTTCCTGCTCATGTTGCACTTTATTCATCGTCTAAGCTGTGGCGATTATTTGAGCAAGAATGAGCAGGGACGCGTTTCAGGAAATGTTTAAGACGCTAACTTTAGCAAAAACAAGTTATAAACATTAGCAAGTAATTAAACAGTAGAACTGACGCAAGTTGATGTTCCCACGTTAAAGTTGATATTCTCATGTTATAGTTGATACTCTCACATTATAGTTGATACTCTCACATTATAGTTGATTTTCTCACGTTAAAGTTGATATTCTCACATTATAGTTGATACTCTCACATTATAGTTGATTTTCTCACGTTAAAGTTGATATTCCCACATTATAGTTGATACTCTCACATTATAGTTGATACTCTCACATTATAGTTGATTTTCTCACGTTATAGTTGATATTCTCAAGTTATAGTTGATATTCTCACGTTAACGTTGATATTCTCACATTATAGTTGATATTCTCACGTTATAGTTGATGTTCTCAAGTTATAGTTGATATCAGCGATAATATAAATGTAACTCCGCCAGATTTAGAGAAACTAAGCTGAGGAGTTGCTTCTTTTACAAGACGATATGTTAGAGTTTAGATACGCGTCTATTTAAGAACACACACACACATACACGCATGCCAACAAGCACACACGCACACACCGCTTGCTATATAAATACTCTCAGATTGAAAAGAGAAAAATGTGTAAATTTTGACCAGTTTGCTAATGCTATTTATTAATCTGCTGATTGGCATCTTACCTGTGTCAGATCAGGTTCCGGAAAATTCTTGACAATCTTGGAATGAAGGAAGTTATATTTTTTTATGAATTTATTACATTAAAATAAATAATTATTTTTGCTTACATTTTGAAAATGATCGTTTAAATAATGAAATACTGTGTTTATTTTTTTTAAAATAGAAGATTATAAGGTTATACTAAAAATTATGCGTGTGAACTGCACTTAATGAAACGTTAAATCTTCAGTGATAAATGTTTACTCAATGTCGGTGGATTAAATTGGTTTGTTATGTAGATCAGGCAAGTCCATTGTCATGAATTGAAGTGACACTGCATCTTACTATCATGTTAAGATATAATTTAAAGTTACTTTTAACGATCCCAGAGATTGCTGGGCGGTGTTTCAGTGTGATTATCGTTCAATACAAATAACAATCTTATTGCAAAACGTGCATATTATAAGACGCACCCCATTGCACCAAAGAATGAACTAGATGAATGAATAAATTCCAGAGAGTAGTCATTCAGTGGATACCATCACACTGTACTATACAAGGGAACGAACGCGCAGACAAATTAGCTAAAGAGGGAGGATGATTACCACAAGAGAACCATCCGCTCAGTTATGATGATGCCAAATCCATCCTCAAAGGTCAGTTGCATGAAAACTGGAAACGAGAACACCCAAAGTATAACGAGAGTGACGGATACCACCAACTATCAAGGAGGGATCAAGTCATCATACTGGTTATTATTATTGGTTATGGAAGGCCTCGGTATCATTGCAAACAAATTAAAATCCATAATTGCTCAACCGAACGTGCCAGCGTAATCATCTGAATATCTCCTCTCCCAAACAAAGAAAGCAACTGTAGTCTCCATCGTAGCAGTCTCAGCACACGCCAAAAGACATAAGGCGCAGAAAGTGAACACAGTCAACTGTTCCCTGTCATACGATATCATCCTTCATCATAAACAATCAGGACATCGAAACATGATCAAAACGGATGAGACACACAGCTCACGGTGTGCACAGAGCACTTAACACAGTAGCTCCTGCAACAAGCCGGACTTGGAATATGAGAAAACTGCAACAAGGAACACTTTTCAGACATAGCCTTCAATGGTTCCTGCCGCCTATCCACCATATACCGGAAGTTGATGTCGTCCCGAAAATGATGATCGTCATTTTGATAACAAAAAATGTATATCGCTTGTTGATGTTAGGACATCGTTCTTGACTCCAAACGAACATACAAACACACAGTTAGTCGTCAAATTATCCCCGTCACACTTCAAACAACAGATCCTAAAGTCAGCGTACAACGAACGAAACACGATGCAAATTCCCCAAAGAGGAAAATCTTCGGTCGATTATTATTCGTGCATTATTGGTGCCCTTTCTTCTCCACAAATCCATATTGTTCCTCATTTATTCCTGGTTTCATTTTGAACCGTATACGTCTCACAATGATTCTTAGTAATAGTCATGTGTTGAATTGTCTCCTCCACTTCGCTCTACAATATTGGTGGTCATGTGTTTTTGTTTTAGTTGTTTAGCTCCAGTATTTCTTCTGTCATCCATTTCTTTTTGTTGATTCATTTAGTCACTGGCATTACTTATTTTGAAATTTGTGGAATCGATAGTTTGAGCATTTCCCACTGTTCCTCAGTGTCCTGTATTTTCTCAGTTAGATTATATCTTTTGTGTACTATTGTGCTGCACTTATCACTCATCTTTCTACTCTAAGCATATCTAGTTCTAAATTCATATTTCTAGGGAACGTATGTGTCTTCAGGAGTTATATTCGTATTCGTATCTTTCTAACTACTGGTTCATGGTAACAATTGTAATCTGCTGCTGGCCTTATTTTAACAGATGTTAGCCGATTCCTGAATTTGATGGAACAGTACTCATTAATGCGTTTCAGCTTGTAAATAACTTGCGTCAAACAATTCCAACGTCGGCCATTATACTTCGCATACGCAATGGCCACAATACAACGAGTAACCACATGCTCACCAAATTCAAAATAGGTACAACCAGCCTAAACCACTGTTCACTGGACAATATGACTGCAAAACATGTTATACAGGACTGCCCCCATTACACCGACCTGAGAAGAGCAATGTGGTCTACGCCCACCTCCCTGGAGGAGAAACTATATGGGGCAATCGATTCGCTTAAACAGACAGCTGACTTCATGAGAGAGTCTGGAATCCTTTAATGATTGAGTCCTGATCGCAGAGAAAGAGAGAGAGAGAGAGAGAGAGAGAGAAGACTTATTGCTCCTTTTCCTACAGTTATGGTTATATACTTACAGTCCTGTTGGTACCAATTGCATTAGCAATCTAAAGAGAAATAAGGAAACTGAGTTTAATTAAACCCATTATAAACGTGCTTTTAGGTGTAATTTGATCTACTTATACGTGTACTCACTTAATAATGGCGTTATTCACACACTCGTTAACGCTATTCACAAACGTATCACTCAAATATTCCTCAGTCACGCACGCTGGAATTCACACATATTCAATGTCCTTCACTAAATCTTTCATGCAATCATTCAAAAACGTATCCACTCACTCAAGTAGTGAAGAATGTGGTTTTCGTTGTTTTTTGAGTCTTTAACCCACATTTTTCGCTATATGAAAAGTATACACCAACATTTTTTCTTATATGAAAAGTATGCACCCAAATTTGTGTGGGTTGAACCCTCATTTTTTGACCCGGCGAGAGAAGGTGACCCCGGCGGAAATGGTGTTATCTCGGTGACCGTGTTATCAGGCCAGGTGCTTTTTAGTTGACCTGGTTTGTTGTGGAAACCTGAGTGGTGTATTTAAATCATCATCATGTGCCATGGTAACGTGTGTTTAAATGGCCTGTTGTGAAAGATTGTGGATGTTTTTTTTTTGTAAGTTAAATCGACGAAAGCATGTTCCGTTATTTTATTTATATAAATTATATATACATAAACATATATTTTAAATTGACGCATTGAATTATGTAGATATGGTTGTCATCTTCCTCGTTGTTATTGACATGATATTTGTATCATCATCACGTGTCATGGTAACGTTTGTTTGAAAGCGCGTTCTTAAAGATTGAAATGTTTTTTTTTTTAAGTTAAATTGACGAAAGCATGTTCCGTTATTTCATTTATTTATTTAGATATGCTATTAGCGTCCTCTGTGTTATTGACAAATGGTCACTTTGGAAAGTAAATGTAATTCTAAGGGTTAAATGGAAGAAAAGGTGTGTTGTTTCTGACGAAGTGGTGTTTTAGTGTCGTTGACCTGGTAACATCATCATCATGTGCCATACCATTTGAGGTGTTGTGTTCTTCCGGGGCTGATGTAAATATCTTGTGTCATGTGTTGTTAAATTGAGGAAAGCAATGATCAGGTGCTCCTCAGTGTTATCTCTCCTTGTTAGGACTGGTGGGACCTCCTCGATTTTATTGGTACTCTCTCATCTTCTCTCTCTCTCTTCTCTCTCTCTCTCTCTCTCTCTCTCTCTCTCTCTCTCTTTCACATTCGAATTAATAAAAGTCAAATAAACGTAGGAAACTTAAAAAGAAAACTTTCACTGCGGTATGTCCTTGTGTTTATCAAAGGACTGTTACGAAAAAAAACAAACTGAGACTGCCTTATCACCGTCCTTTGACAATGGAATTATATTCTCATTTCCATGGGGCATGAAAATCCATTGATCACAAATATAAAAGGAAGTTGGCATATTCGCGTTATACGACTCCATATTTTTTTTTAAAACACACCACACGATAACAGACGCTGGTTTTCTGTGTGTACATATACACTGATCGAGTGAGCTTTTTACCTCAATGTAATCGGGTCGCGGACTGTCTATTTATTGTAACTAATGCAGTATGTTCTTAGCTTTGTTGAGACATGTTCAGTGATGACCCCCGAAAGTGACCTCTCGGACTGAGCCAGGCGCTGATATGGGAAATCCGGGCTGACCTGGTCGGTGACGTGCGAAATCGTTGTTTATGTGTGTAACAGTTTGGGCTCAGGTAGCGCGTACTAAGACTAGGAAACCCCTAAGTGTTTATTTCGGTGTGACCTCGTTTTTGTAATGTAGTTTTCAAAATAGGTGTGAGCTAAAGAGGGAAACCTCGCGCGCTGGCCTAAAATCACTTGTCAATGCTTCATCAAATCACATTCAGCGCCGAGGGGGTAAAATATATTTTGAGTTGTAGAGTATATTCATACAAATAGTGATATTGATTACTTTCTGAATACTAGTACAATGATATGTGTTGTTTAGTGGGTAATGAATTATTGTGACGTGGTGCCTAACCTTGAGCTCGTCGATGGATTGTACGGTTCATAGAGAAAAAGCTGAACCGGCAGCACTGATGTCGTTTGAGGTATATTATTTATATCAACAGTGGCAAGAGTGATATTGACCGCTTTCTTAATAGTAGATATATCGGTAACAATGATTAAAATACTGATTCTGCAACCACCAAAGTGTTATTTGTGAGGATGGATCCCCGAGGGAAACACCCCTTCACATCTCTGATAGCCGGGCCTACAGGATGTGGGACAGCGGTATTTGTGCAAATGTTTATACATAATCATCACGAGTTAGTTGTCCCCTAACCGGAGGAAGCTTAATCGTGTTACGGGGAATGACAACCAGTGTACGAGACTATGGGGTCAGTGAGATTTATCGAGGGTTTACGAGACATCGATACATTGGAGGGCGGTAAGAAGAGACGACTTATCATCCTCGGTGACTTGATGTCGGAGACGGACGAGAGGGCAACACAATTATTCACCAAAGGTAGTCATCACATAGATGTGAGTGTGATGTATATTGTTCAAAACCTATTTGAAGAAAATAAGGAGCATCTAACCATAAGCCTCAATACGCATTATATAGTCCTTTTCAAGAACCCGAGAGACGGAAGTAAAATCTCAAATCTTGCTAAGAAAATGTACCCGGGTCAATGGGTGTACGTTCAAGATAGTTTTAAGGACGCGACAGCGTTTCCTTATTGTTATTTATTGGTGGACCTTCGTCAGGAAACCCCGGATCATCTTAAGTTCAGAACAAAGTTATTCCCAGGGGAGATAGAAATCGTGTACGTGTTAAAGTAAAAAAAGGCAGAATCACTTAGATGACACGGTGAAATATTGAAATGTATGTGCGCCGCACGCCGAGTGGTTTAAGAGCCATATTGAAAACAGCCTCTCTCAAACCCATTAGCTTTTTGTACTAGTGCTGTCAAAAAATTTTAAGGGGTAATGTTAGACTCACTCAGTGACAGAAGTGCTGCCTATGTCGACACAAGAAGAAGTTAAGACTCCTCACTAAAAAGAAACCGAGTCTTAAGCAGTGGTAAGAGATTATATCAACTGGTGGATTCACAGGTGGTTTGACCCGACCTATATTAGGTGTTCTCGGCGAGTACTAGGTGCGTAACCATGGCCAATAAATGATATTCTTGAATCCTCGGTTGCTCGAGGGTCTGAAACAGACTACCACGTATACCCCACCCGAGGCGATCAATGACAACCTGAGAGATTAAGCGGATGAAATGCAACGTATCCTACACGACAGTGATGTAACACTTGTCGATAAGGCCAGAATGTTCCAACGTGCTCTTCATCAGCATTTAACTAGACTGGAGCAGTATAAACGACGGCCATTGGGATCGGTCAATCTCATTCAACACATCGCCTCAACAGAAAGAATACCTTCTCCAACAACACAAATCGAAGTACAACCAGAACAGATCAAGGCACCGGAAACCCCAAAGACAAGTAATGAAAACAATCAACAGGTAACTACGTATATACTGAGACAGAAAAAAAGAAAGACCAGAATCACAACACCAAAATGGGAAAGGTGGAGAAAATAGTGAGACGTCAATACTTTGACCATAGTCGACCAGGGGCTTATAATGGTGCAACAGCCATACAACGTAATACCAAACTAGGAATTAAAGAGATCAATCAGTGTTTGAGTCATCAGGTTAACTATACTCTTCATTAACCAATTCGTCACCAATTTGAAAGGCGTCCCATTATAATGAATGGACCCCATCAGCAATATCAAAAAGATATAATTGATTTGAGACATTTGAAAAAAAAAACCCAACGATTGGTATTCCTTTTTGGTTTTTTGTGTGGACGTTTTCAGTAAATTCGCATGGTCTGTACCGATACGAACCAAAACGGGACAAAACCTTAGTGGAAGCCGTCGGCAAGATATTTCTTGATTGGAAATATGCGAGTATTCAAACCAATAAGGTGCCAGAGCTTCTGAACAGAGCATTTCAGAAATACGTCGCTGACAACAACGTTCCCTTTTACACTACAAAGAACAAAGATATTTAGGCTGCCGTGGTGGAACGCTTTAATAGGACTCTGAAAAAAAGGATGTAGCGATATTTCACCAAAAGCAATCAAATGTCTTATGTCCAAGTCCTACCCGCCCTACTTCAAAACGCTACTAAAAAGGAGTCAGCGTTACCATAAGCGACACTTTGATAAACATCTTAGCCTTCCGCGCGACATGCATAAAAGACGCCGCTCCCGATGTCAACGGCGTGGGGAAAATCGACTTGGAAAAAGTTGCGAAAATATCTACGTCCACTGCGATCTCATTGTACCCAGGCCGGTCGGGGATGTGATGGTACCTCTCCACATGAGCGTGATTGTTTTAAACAGAAATCACTCCGCTGTGTTTTGGATCTACGGCAAGCCTCACTATATCCCCCATAGCAGATTTTTCTTCGACACTGTGGAAACCCATTTATCCAACGAACACGGAAAAACCATTCTATTCATACCCTGGTTAAAAACAGGGGATAAAGCCTTGCTCGGAGAAGGGTTGGGGACCGGTCTGCAGGTAGCACAGGTCTCATTAGCCGGTAGAAATGTCGGTGAAGTTTTTAAAGAACGAGCTAAGGAGGCCGGTCAGCGGATAATACATGGGGCCGTAGGTCACATGACAGGTAACAAGCAATCAGCATGTGGTTTACGACGAGTACGAAGCAGAAGGCGAGTCATGAATGTACCACTATCGGAAAACCTGTTACGAAGACGATAAAACGGGCATATAGACAGTTCCCCCTTCATTTTTCACACAACAAGAAAATGAGGGTGTCGGTGGCAAGGGATATTTTCGACTAATAATGTCTCTCATTCACCCAATGTCGTGTGAATGTCTTCACTCAGGATTGGATTTATTTAGCATCCCACCGACACAGACATCTTTAGACTCGAGCCAATTCATCGAAATTCGTCTGATTGTTCCTTATCACATGGTGCACCCATTGAGTTTTTCATTTCTGGAAACAGCGACTGGTATCTAGATCTTTTCAACACGTTTTTGCATTTGCGGGCCATGATCACCATCTCCAACGGTGATAGTTTACCATTCGATGCCGAGGTAGGGCCAGTCATCAACTATTTTCACAGTATAATTACACAAGTCGGCGTATCTCAAAACGACACGTTGATTACACCATCGGAGAACACATATCCTTTTAGAGCCGTGTTCGAGGCTACGCTAAACTACTAAGAGGATACGAAAACGGGACACGTGACGGCTGCTTTGTTCTACAAAGACACAGCAGGACACCACGATAATATGCAGATAACGATTTATATAAAACATAGCGCAATTTGACCTCGGGTAGTAAAGAGGTAGAAATGATGGGTCGTTTGCACTCATATGTCTTTGTGCAGGATTGTTACATGTTAAACAGAGTCGACGTAAAGACCAAACTCACATCCTCTACGGACGTATTCAAAAACATTGCTCATGTAAGTAGTTTATAAGAGTGTGATCACTTATGCCGCACTCGTGGTCAGAAAAACTTAAGCTAAACTCCGCGATTTCTCTGGTTCATGAAAAGGCTCTTTTAACCGGGAATGTTCGGTACACGATCAAGAGGGTTAACATCAAAACATTTTCGCTATTGGTATTTTCTCCCACAGTCAAGGCAATTTACTTTTCTCTCAAATACCAGCCTATAGTGAAAAGTCCGCCAGTGCCTTTAATGGTGTTATACCGCTGACCCGTTCAATTTTCGATACTTTGGTTTGACATATATGAACCTAACGGTCGACGGGAGATGTATTTTCGGAAAGCCTCTAACTATGGACTTTGAACGAAATCAGTATGAGCGAGGCTTCTTTGGTACAAATCTGGCCATGGGTCTGATTGGTAAGGACACTGGAAATAACGTTGATTATCGAGAGTTAAAGGTCGGATTTCGTCTTTTAGGTTTTGGATTCTCCTCCAATCTATTACATGGATCCCACTTTGAGCTAGCCACAAGCGGACCCTTGTCGACAGAGCTCAAGTTTGCCGCTCCCACAATAACTCTCTTACCAGTTATCGTCTACGCCGAGTTGGATTCAGTACTCGAGGTGTCCAAGACACGTAAGATTCTAACAACATCCGCCGTTTGAGAAAAATGAACACGGGGGATATATATAACCTCTTGATGTTAAATATTTTCGTTCGACGTTGTTCCCTTAGTGTACTTGCACGAAACCACTTACCACCCAGCATCGATCCAACAAGGACTGCATCCTTTGTCATAAACATCGACCCTGCCCACAAACCAGGTGACAATTGGATGGCCCTCTTTTACAGCGGTCTATGAGAATGTGAGTATTTCGATTCCTACGGTTTACGTCCCAGAAATATGGACTTATAAACTTTAATTCACACGTTCCATTCGTCTACAACCCACGGGTTTTGCAGAATTTGTTTAGTAACACTTATGGTCTATATTGTGATTGTTATATAATTTTAAAGTGTCGTGGTGCGAGCCTTAAGAAAATTGTCATGCCATTTTCGTTGAGACAACATATTAACAACCTGTTCATTTATCGTTTGCCGACTCTATGAATATGGGGGGGGGGCATATATATCCTGTGTGATCCAAATTCAATAGAATTATCAATAACCTATTCCGTTTTTAATCAAGGTTTTGTCAAAACGGAGGGTGGTTGTGGTTTGAAGCTAATCAACCTTCATATGCACCTGTGTTTGATAGACATCAAACACAGACAGACAGCTCAAGCAAGGCAAGGAAGCCCAGAAAGTTAAAATTAATAAATTTTGCAATCGGGCAGTAATATTTTTTTTACTTTTCAGATATATTTTCTCTACTTTGATTGCATATTAATAAAATCTTTCTTGTGAAAAGTGATACTATGACTATATTGTTGTGTAATTTTTCAGTATTACATAATGGTTAGATCTTCACCGTACATTTATAAAATATATTTCCTCTGATATATTAATAAAATCTTTAATAAGATATTATATTGAAAGAAAAGTATTTATTTTATTTTAATTGGATTCATTCGAATGTGAAAGAGAGAGAAAGAGAGAAGAGGAAAGAGTACCAATAACATCAAGGAGGTTCCCCGAGCCTAACGAGAAGAGATAACACCGAGGAGCACCTGATGACGCTGTCCAAAATTTAAAAACATGACACACAACATATTTATATCAGCCCCTGAAGAACATAACACCACAACTGGTATGACACATGATGATGATGTTAAAATCTTAACGACACTAAAACACGACTTCGTCAGGAACAACACCCCTTTTCCTCCAAATAAACCCCCACCTGTCGATAACATCGAGGAAGTGTCAGCTGATTAAAAAAAAAAACAAGTCAATAGCACTAAGGTAGCTAACAGCATATCTACATAAATCGATGAAAAAAGGAGCATGCTTTCGCCAATTTAACTTACAAAAAAGCAATATTCACAATCTTTCACAACACGTCAATTAAACTTACAAAAAAGCAACATACACAATATTTCACAACACGCTATTTAAACACACGTTACCATGGCACATGATGATAATAACAAATCATGCCAATAACACCTAGGAAGATAACAACCATATCTACATAATTCAATGTGCCATTTTAAAAGGACTTAGAAAAAAACACAATCTTTCACAATACGCTATTGAAACACCCGTTGCCATTGCACATCATGATGATTTGTACACACCCCTCATGTTTCCACAATAAACTAGGCCACAACAAACTAGGTCAACTGATAAGCACCTGGCCTGATAACAAGGCCACCGAGATAACACCATTTACGCCGTTGTCGAACGATTGGCTTCGGTCGCTGTCGCTTGCCGGGTCAAAATATGTGGGTTAAACATACATGAATTTGGGTGTATACTTTTCATATAAGGAAACATGTGTGTGTATACTTTTCATAAGGCGAAAAATGACGGGTAGATGTAACATAAAACTATGAAATTCTCATTACTTACTACTCACTCAGTTATCCATTAAATAACGTTCATGACAAATAACCTCAGTGACAGGCAGAATTCGTCCCAAGCACAATCCACCCTAGCTAAAGAGTGTCCACAACAGCAGATACAATCATCCCCGCAACCAATACGTTAAAAGAATAAATGTGAGATCCCTGTGCATGGCTCTTCTCTATGACCCTGCCACATACATGAGCTTCTATCGCATGCACATTTTAAGGAAACATAATTAGCGCAATGTTCATTTTAGTTTGCGCGCGATTATGTTCCACCAACACACTCTGCAAATCACATGGCCCAGCCATATTTAATTAAACTGAGATATTTTCTTTCTCCTTTCCCTTCATTCACTTCTTCTTGGACCCTTTCGGGTGTCGAGGGTGATATAAAGTTCTATTTTTCGTCTTTTGGCAGCTTCACACATTATCAATTGATGTTGTAGCGTTTCTTGGATGATGTATGTCCACCTTACACTAGGTGTGCCTCGTGTTCTTCTCATTTCTCCTCTTTTAAGATAAGCTTTGTATAGTAAGGAATCACACGGCTTTTTTTCTAGACGGACAAACCAGTTTATTTCTTGTTACTGTATGTAGCTTATGATTGGCTGATGGATGTTAACTTGGGGAAAAATGAATCTCCGGAACTTACACGATTTCGCATATTAACTGACACCTTGTTATACTTAATGAGACAACACTAATTATTAAGCCCTAATTTGAGAAACATCCACAATACAAACACAGTCTCCCCCAACTTATTGGGCATGATAATGTTTACTTTTAGGTTTGTGTGAAAATATCAGAGAATGGTCGAGCGTTGCCTACTGAAAAAATGTGTTCCATTTTTGCGCCAGTTTACGCTCTTGGAGAAAGCAACATTATGAGTGGTCATTTTTTAATAAGGCATGGAAAGTGCCTATAGTTTCCAAATACAGCCATTAAATTCATTGTCTGCAAAACGCGAGGATGCATCTACTATAAGTGCCTCGTTGGGCTGGCATTTTCACTTCTTGGTAATAAACATTGATAGATCGCTGGGTGTGTCAGAAACGCAGTACTTGATCGTTTGATCGACGATCAAAGATTCAAAGGTTTATATCTTCAAATACCCGGTATCGACGTGGGCATTAATTAATGGCGGTAATGGATATGTAATATGTAATGTGCTGTACCAATAATAGTTTGTGACATATTGAAAGAATATACGCGTTAGACTTCCGGCGTCATGGCGTCTACGTGTTGTCGTTTTTATAACTCGGCTCTTGCTGAGATATTTAAACGATTTACGCGACAGTCTAGTTATGAATGTATGTGTTGCTATTCCCTGCTTGGTGTAATGTTTAACTTCTGACTGGAGGATGGACTGCGAACTTTATCGATATCTAAGTAGATTTATTCTTTCTTTGTGTCGTGTGTTCGCGGTTCAATAGGCAAGCACATGGTTCGACAACAATGTCATCGGTAGTAGTCGGGTGTGTTCAACACGTATGTGAAAAGTCTGCGACGGTGGATGGGGCGGAAGAATTAATTGAAATAATCAACGGCTCAGAAAGCGAAAACAGCAAAGTGTGTGGTACACATGAATCATTTTCAGAACACGAAAGGCGAAAATGGCAGACCACCGTGAAAGAGATTGGAGCCTCATCACGTAACAATCCAAAGAAAGCCATGGAGAGAAATTCTAACTACTGTATTAAGAACGAATTAAAAATTGCTACATGGAATGTAGTCATGAAAAGACTAAAGTCATGAAAAGTTTAATTCCAACAAGTGACAAAATATACATGGAAAACAAACCAGTAGAAGAGATCGATCACTTCATCTATCTTGGAAGTCACATTGATCGAGAAGGGATACGAGCAAAGAAATTAGAATCAGACTGGCTAAAGCAGCAATGTCTTTCAGAAGCCTTGAAAAGAAATCAAAACTCATTAGCACAAACACAAAACTTAGGCTATTCAAATCAAATGTACTATCAACCCTTACGTATGCGTGTGAAAGCTGGAAAACAACAAGAGATATAGAGTTGAACGCATTCGAAAATAAATGTCTAAGGAAAATACTTGGTATAGAATGGAACGAATTCAAAACAAACGAGGAAATTAGAGAAATCGCCAATCAACCACTAATATCTTCAGTAATAAAGAAAAGACGATGGTCATACGTTGGACATGTGATGAGAAGAGATAATAATCGAATAGCAAAGCAAGCCCTCATATACAGGTAAAAGAAAAAGAGGAAGACCCAGGGAGACACTGAGAAGAACATTGATGAGAGAGGCAAGAGCAGCAGGAATCGGCTCCCTCAATGAGATAGAACTGCTTGCACAGAACAGAGACAGATGGCGAGATTTGAAAACTGCTAGAACTCATATAGGAGAAGGTGTATCTTGGTCTACGCCCTATTACGGCTCGAAAGGTCAATAGAGACATGGAATGTTATGACCTTATACCAACAAGGAAAATTAGAAAATCTCATGGTAGAAACAGAAAGACTAACATAGATATCTTAGGCATATCGGAAACTAGATGGAAGGAAAGTGGATACATACAAGACGATAAATATACATTTATATATTCAGGTAACACAAAAGAACATCAAAGAGGAGTAGGCATTCTAATAAAACGAGAACTACAAAACTATATAAATACTCAATTGACATATAATGATATGAATATACTAATAAAAATGAAGGCAAAACCATTCGACATAGCAATATTACAGACATACGCACCTATTCAAGACTATACAGACGAACAAATAGAGGCATACTATGAAGATCTAAACACAGTTATGAAGCAAGTGAAATCATCAGACATCTTGATTATAATGGGTGATGTGAACGCTAAAGTAGGAAAAGGTAAAATATGACCATGGCTGATATAAGACCATAATAGGAAATCATGGTCTAGGAAAAAGAAATAACAGAGGAGAAAGATTAATACAATTTTGTGAAGAAAACAGACTGATAATATGCAACACCTTGTTTGAGCAAGAGAAAAATAAATTATACACATGGAAAAGCCCTGGAGACAAGAAGAGAAATCAAATAGACTACATAATGATAAAGGACATATTCAGGAACAGCGTCAAGAAAGCCAAAACCTACCCATGAGCAGATATAAATTCAGACCACAATCCTGTAATGATAAAAATGAAAATCAAATTCAAGAGAAACAAGAAAAAAACTAATGCAGCAACACCAATAGCTATAACAGCGTTTAACCAGAAAGATGTACAAGAAACTGTACAAGTAAAGAACACATATCAGAAGCTACCAGAAGAGGGGATTGAGCAGTACAGAAGAGAAAATCATGAGGAAAAAGTCACTTTGCCCAAAAAGGAAAGGAACAAAAATCAAAAATGGATAACTGACAAAATATTAGAAAAAATTGAAGAAAGAAGACCACTGAAAAACACTGCCAGAAACAAGGATATAGACAATGAAATACGGAGAATGTGCAAGAAGGCAAAAGAAGACTGGCTCAATCAAAGATGTATAGAAATCGAAAATATGGAAAGCAAACAAAAATTAAGAGAGATGCACACAGAAATAAAGAGAATGACGAATAAAGACAAAAAAGCTCCAGGAAACTGACGTATTGCAAATAAAGAGGGAAGAGTGCTAACAGACAACAAAGATATAATAGATAGATAGCAAGAATATATAACCTAATTATTTCATGACGAAAGGGACAAAAATCCAGATATAAAATGTACATACAACAATAAAATCCTGAAATCCGAAGTAGAAAAAGCTATAAAAACAATGAAAAAGTTAAAAGCAGCAGGGCCTGACAATATACAGATAGAGATGATACAATCTCTAGAAGAGTTTGGCGTCGAAGTGATCACAGACATATGCAATGACATATACCATACAGGATACATACCAAACGATCTTAAAACATCAACTTTCATTGCATTACCTAAAAAGAATGGTGCAGTTGAATGCAGTGATTTCAGAACAATAAACCTAATGAGCCAGGTAACAACAATTTTACTACAAGTTATACAGTGAAGGAATCATAATAAAATCAATACTGAATTAGATGAGCAACAATTTGGATTCAGGAAAAACAGTGGGGCAAAATAAGCCATATTCAGCATGAGAACATTGATTGAAATGTACACAGAAGTAAACAAACCAATATATGCCTGCTTTATAGACTACACCAAAGCTTTCGATAGAATACACAAAAAACTAACTTATAGACTGCCTAAAGGATATAAATCTAGACGACGCAGACATATGACATATATGTAATTTGTACTGGGAGCACACAACAATAATAAGATATAACAAGGAGAACTCTACACCCATGGACATAAAAAGAGGAGTAAGACAAGGATGCATCCTATCAACAAGCTTGTTCAATCTATACACTGAGCAAATCTTTAAAAACATCTCAGAGATACCAGGCCTAAACATTAATGGAAAAACAATCAATAACCTGAGATATGCTGATGATACTGTTCTACTAGCAGAAAATCCTAAAGACCAACAACAATTGCTTAATGTGATAAACACAACAAGCAAAAAATATGGACTAGAAATGAATATCAAAAAGACAAAAACTATGATCATAAACAAAGAAAATTCTCAAGACCTACAATTAAATATCACAGTTGAGGGAATACATCTGGAGACAGTCCAGAGTTACAACTACCTGGGACATACTATAACCAATGATGGAAAATGCAAAACTGAAATGAACAAAAGAATAAGTATGGCAACAAGTAATTTTAATGCCATGAAAAATATACTAACAACAAAACAAATATCAGCAGGGCTGAAACTAAGAATGGCAAAATGTTACGTCTTCTCAATATTCCTGTATGGTGCAGAAACATGGGCATTAGACAAGAAAACAGAACAGAAAATTGAAGCCTTTGAAATGTGGATTTATAGAAGAATAGGTAGAATTGGATGGAAACAAAAGATAACAAGCGATGAAGTTTTAAAACAGCTGAAAATAAAAAGAGAACTACTAAATGCAATCAAGACAAGATAAATGACATTTTTGGGTCATGTTAAAAGACACACCAGCCTACTAAAAGTAATATTGGAAGGAAAAATACAAGGTAAAAGAGGCAGAGGCAGACCAAGACTAAACTGGACGAGTAACATCAAAAGATGGACAAGTCAACCTATGTCAGCCTGCACCATCAAAGCAAGAAACATAATAGAATGGCGATCCATGGTAGCCAACCTTCGTTGCGGAGAGGGCACACGATGATGATAAGCGTTACATTGATTTCACAGTTACGCAATTTATTATGTTTATTACTTACTTGCACCGAAAGGTTTAATATCTGAAACAGCAATTTGTGAATTGTACGTATGAAAGAATGTTCTTAGACAATGTTATATATTGTAGTCAGCACACTCGTTCAATTAAACGTTGGGCTCATGCCTTATGTAAAACTGCTGACCGATTTTTTCATTGGCATTTATTCAATCATTTAACTTGTAATCTTGGTGATGGAAATGCCAATCTTATCGACGTTTCTTCCAAATGTGTTTTCTAACATTCACAAGTAAACTGTAACTATCAATGGCGACTTGACTGCCCGGCGAGTTTTTTGTAAAAATGACAAGCGTCCTATTGTTTCGATTACTTTGTAACAAAGATAAAAGTGTTTTGCGAGATATCACTATTCTTTACTTTCGGAGACAATCCTCTAAAGCGCCACATTTCGCAACATGATTTACATCAAGCTATTTATTGTGAATAATGTTAGAATCGATTCTAATGTTGTAACGAATCATAGCACAACGTTTTTATATTATTCGGTTACGGTTTAATCTCTACTACCTCAGCTTCATCTTTCCTTCCTCATCTGCCTTTCAGCGTCGAGGGGAGATATAATTTGCAGTCTTTTACTATTCTGTTCGCCTCTGCTGCTGTTATGTTTCATAGTACTTCTTCCATCGATCAATCTTTTTCGTGGTCGACCCTTGAGTCTGGTGTTCTCACAACGTTTGTTAACGGCTCGTTGTGTTGTATTTTGATCTTTCTGCCTTGTCACGTGGCTAAACCATTTTATCTGTTGTTTCCTTATATATTCTATGGCGGGGGCTATTCCTAGCTTTTTACCTCAGTTCTTCATTTCTGATCTTATCTCTCAGACTGTTTCCTGTCATTCGTCTAACAAATTTTATCGCAGCAGAGGTTAGAAGAGTGTATTTTATAGTGGTTTTTTTGCCTCCAAAATTTTGTTTAGTCTCGGAGTAAATAAAAATAACCTTTGTCGAACACAAATCTCATATTTGTATAAGAGAACATATAGACTGTTGTTGTGTAGCACAACACGTTATAAACAATAAAAAATATACGTTTTGGTGCTCTTGTGTGCTAATTTAGAAGGAAAATGGTGTGTGTGTTCACACAATTATTAATTCTGAAATGATTTAATTATAAAGAAAACGCGAATATGATCGATTCCAAGATCTGGTAAGTGAAATGTGAAAAAAAAAGTTATTGCAGAATCTGTGACATCTTTTATTTGATTTATACAGCATAGATATTTTTTTTCAGTAATTAAATTGTTGATGTGAATTTTATGACAGTTGTATTCCTTCAGTATTTCACTTTAGTATTTTTCTCACTAAGTTCTCTTCGGTCTGGGCGTATCTCCCTGTATGTTTTCTTTCGGTACATAAAGTAGTTAAAGTTGATTTCCAAATACGACGAGGGTTAATCATGTTCATTTGCTTATATTATCTTCCACAACTTACTCTGCCTTGTATTCTAATACTGGGTATTATAGCATGCTGTAAGCAAAACCTGTGCATCTTGTAACATATTCTTACCATTTTAATTTTAATGCCAGTAGTTGATAGTATCATAATGCCATGCGCTACAGGTGACATCCGATAGTCATCAAGCTAATGTATGCAATAACAAAAATAAAGACACACTTTCACATTAGATCAGCATTCCTGGTTGGCAAGCTAGAAAACATGATGATGATAAAAAAGAAGAGAATGAAATTGAATATCTTGGAACTATGTGAAATTAGATGGAAAGGAGTAGGGTATTAACACGCGACAGTGGAAATGTAATTTACTCAGGATGAACCTCACACGAAAGATTTTGTAGGCATAATATTAGAAAGAGAAAGAAGCAAAACAGTGAAAGGATTTTGGCCAGTATTAGATATAATTCTGCTAGTAAAATTGAGAGGTAGACCAATGGATAGCTATATTCGTATAGCTTTTACATTAACAGAAAAGAAAACATTAACATGCTTTACAGCGAGCTAGAGATGACCATGGGACAGTGTAAATCCCAAGAAGTATATATTATATTAGGGGATTTCAAAGTAAAGGTAGGAACAGCCAAAGTGCAAACTGTAACTGGAGGACATGGCCTTGGTGAGACGAATGACAGAGGTGAAATAGATTGATAGATTTGGCTAAAGACACAAGATAATGGTAATAGGTAACACCTTGTTCTTGCATCATTTTAGAGAACTACGGGCATGGGAAAGTCCTGACAACAACGTACACAATTAAATCGATCTTACACTGGTACAGAGAGGATTCAGGAATGAACTAACATCTGTTAAAACATGACCAGGAGCAGATTACAACAGTGACCGTGTACCAGTAGTTGGTAAAAATAAATGAGAATAAAACTGAAGCCGGCACATAAATCGCCAATAATTATGACATTAACAATATTTTTGCTTAGAGTAAATAGCCAGATGGGTGATAAGTATTGCATAATAGTGCACATTGATATAATGCCATCGAAAAAAGAGAAGTGCTCAAACAATCGATTCAAAAGTCACCAAAATGATGTATATTAGTGACTAAGAGAACCAACAAAAACACATGGATGACAAATGAAATACTAGAACAAATGGACGAAAGACGACAACAAGAGAAGGAAGAACGGACATACAAAATATTGCACAAAGAGGTCCAAAATAAATGCAGAGAAGCGAAGGAAAGATGGTTAAAGCAGAAATGTGAAGAAATTGATAAACACTAGAAAAAAGAAACAAAATATATCGGCAATCATATAAATGAATAAACATGACTAAAAGAAGTAAAAGCATCAAGATGTGTGAAATAAAAGAAAGGATATGTAATAATTGGACAAGAGAAGACAATGGTATGATGGACAGAATATATATGTCAATTCAGTGACGATGAAAGATCAGAGCTAACCAATTCAGACAAAGACACAGGACCACTAATTATGCAGAGTGAAGTGGAAGGGACAATTCAACAAATGAAAAGAGGCAAAGCTTAAGATCTCGATAATATAATAATTTATTGCGAAAACAATCGCAATATTTGTCTAATGAGCCATACGACCAAAAACTATTAATAAGAATCATCATGAAACGTGTAAGGAACAAAACAAAACTAGAAATAAGTGAGGCAAAATGTGGATTTGTAGATGGGAAGGGTACTAATAATGCAATATACATCCTGAGAACATTGATAGAAAGAGTTATTCAGGTAAAGACATATCTATATGTGTGCTTTATAGACTACACACAATCACTTGAGAAAGTAAATCATGTAGAAATAATCGGTATGCTGGATAAACTAAACATTGATGACAAGGATCCTATTATTATAAAATCATGTACTGGCAACAAACAATAGCCATCCAAATTAGCAAATTACTGTATACTTAAGCACAGTAAGTACATGAGATGAAAGATGTACCACATAAATAAAAAGTAGAATAGCTCATAGAATAGCTCATGAATAGAGTTCAGCTGTGTTATATAGAATCAACTGTGACCTGTGGAAGCGAATAATGGACTGCAGATAAACAAGGGAAAGATGATTAGAGACTACAGAGATGGTATTTATCAGAAGAATATTGGAAGTTCCCAGGACAGCTAACAAGACCAATGCAGACATTCTCAGAGAGGCCAACACAAAAAAGGGGCTGCTGAAAAAAAAAACATAAATAATCAATCATCATTTGTCGGGCACATTCTGAGGAGAGGAAAGTTGGAATACTTGGTCATAACTGGCAAAATACAGGAAAAGAGAGATCGCGGACAAACGATACTAGATAGTGTGTAGTTATGGCATGGAAAACGATCAACAACAGAATTGATACGATGCACTGTGGTTAAAATTATTGTGAAAGGACATAATCGCCTAAACCAACCGGTGTGGCACATGATGATAATGGTGATGTTTGCCTTGGTTGTCGCAATAAATAACACTTATGTTATCGATCCCATTATTTGAGAGTTTGATCCCAGCATTTTGATGCGTTTCAATTAAATCCATTGTGATCAATCTTCTACCTGAACCTGATCACTCATTAGAAGCAGCAATACGACCAGTTTGTACTGTAGGTTTACATTTTGATAGACTGCAAATTATTTTGTTTTATTTGAAAGGAGTGCGTTATAAGTGTTTGCTGCATAGAAATACCACAATTGTGAAACTGACCGACTCAACAATTTATACTTAATAGATTGTAACAAATAAACCCGTTATGACCTCTATTTATATTCGCGTCACTCTTAAATCACAAGACTTACTCTCGGCGTTTCATCCAAAACTTGGGCAATCTAAGAAAACAATAATTGTTGGTGTGTGAAACTAAGTTTTTTTCCAATATTCAAAAAGCTTGTTATACATTCTGATTAAATTATTATTTGAATTGAGATTAAAATATGATTGAATATGAGAATGAATTATTTAAATGTATGAACATTATTATTTCTAGTTCCTTTAACAAATATCAGAGATGAATTCATATTTTCCTGGATCTCTCATATCTAGATAAAGCATCTGCTGCTTAAGGTATGGATATCAGAGTGGGAGGAAGGAGGAGGGGGAATACAATTATCTCATTGGCATTGTTGCAAATTTCAAAATGAATGGGCAAGAGCTACAAACAGTTGATGCATTCCAATAATTAGGAATAATTGTCAGTGATGGCGGATAGAAACTTATCAATTAGTATAACGCAAACTTCAGCATCCCTTCAAGGTTAAACCATATTTGGAAAATAAGAACATCACAATAATGAGGATTATGCCCACCCGTGCTATTTCATTGTTTATTGTTTACATCCGCTTGCTGGTTATGGATCATTGTATAAGGACGGCAGTATAAAAGATAATTTATTTCAACTAAACGTGATCATAACCTTTTAGACAATTCTTGGATTGTAATGCACATAAAAAAAAAACGCAACAATCTAAGTACATGATGATCTTGTGACTATTGTGAAGAAACGTACAACAAATTAAATTCAGTCGTGTATCTCTTTACTTTGCGAGGAACTGTGAAAATGACGAGAATAAGAGATAGACAGAGAAAGAGAAGGAAATGTAGCACGAACGTGTTTTCAATCTTCTACTTTGTAGTTTCCAAAGAGTGAATGAAGATTAAGAGAATCGGAAAACGCTTACTAGCCTATCAATGATAGCCTAAACATTCCATGAAGTTATGAGATTAAGAAATAAACAGAAGTAGAATGTATCTTTTGCTTGTATTTTCATGTTTGACATTTCACTTTATTTGACATTAAAATGTGAAAAAATGTTTTTTTTTTCTTCCAACCGCTGGTTGAGTCACTCTTGTCATGAAGAAATATTAATCTCGAACAATATAACATAGAACAAAAATGCGGACCACACAGTGTGTGAAATGGAAGAATGGCATGTGTATGTCATCAGCTGCTTAATAGAGTATTATGTATGCTCTGAAATATTGTAAGGCGAAAGAAAACTTGCTACACAGCTTTTTGTTTACATTTCCAAGTGGCATGTTTAGTCTTGTCTAAATAATCTGACAAATTTAACATAATTTATGGATAAGTATGTTATGAGTGCATTCCTCTCACTCTTAAAACTGTTTAATTTATTGAAGATGGTTCAGTTTGATATCCTACATACGAAATATCGATGCTTTTTTTTTACTTTTTTGTCACATAAATTATTTTTGTATGAAGAATATTTTACTAATTAATGCGTAACACAAATATCAAAGATTTGAAATATGAGTTTTATTTAGAATCAAATATTAACCTGTTAACTAGAAACGTTTGTAAATTTCAAGAAACATCTTATTCTAATAACAGATTGGCGTATTTTAAAAGAATTATAAGTATTAATCTTCATTGAAAGATGTACTTGAGCGAATCAAATGAAGTATCAATACCAAGACAAGCAACTGTGATCATCGATATCAAAATGAACCAAGCATGACGTATTTATAGTTTAATCAAGCATTGGTGGGTGATTCAGCTTTATTTACGCGACTCGTTTAATACAGTGAAACATCAGCAGTGATACATCAACAGTTGCAATCAGAGAAAATCTCATATCAGACATTTATTAGTCGTGGGGTCATCACAGAAAAAAAAAAAAAAGATTAGCCGTTTCAAATAATGTATAACACACATTTGTATATAAGACCTTAAATAATAGCAAAAAAGTTCCAGCTGTTACAAAACTGATATAAGTACAGACGTTCATACATATTTGCATATTCAACACGTTTATGTTTTGAAAACATATCATCATCAAGTACCGTGCCTGCTGGAGTAGGTGATCATATCTCTCCACAATGTCAATACTGACAATTATTTATCATTTCTGTTGTTGACCTTCTGTCTAAAGTGTCTGGTATCTTTGCTCCTTGCTTTTCTTCTATTTTCGTCCCTCAATTTTCCTAATTGTTAAGATATATTCCATCCGTTCCCTTCTCAATACATAGCCCAAAATAGTGATTTGAAAACACATAGCTTAAAATAACCACAAATTATCATTAAACGATATTTCTAGGACATATTTCTTACTTCAGCTGGTAGATAATTGAACTGAAATGGAGGATATGTTATTTTAGAGTGTCAAACAATTCACAAAAGCGTTATTATCATATTTTCAGCTAAACAAGAGACCAAGTCGCAAACAAACTATCCATTTACATTATCGGTCAAATGACCGTAAATGAGAATGACCTAATTTTGTAATTTTGTTTTTCTGTCAGCAGAAATGATGTGGATAAATCAACCTTATCATTGGAACCAATAAAAAAAACATTGCGCAGTTTAATCACACATGCTAAATAGCATATTGTTTATTTTAACAGAAATTGCAGCAAGGCAGAATGAAACAAATTATACGGCCCACAGTGTAATCCGCACCATCTACAAAGGTTACATAAAGTTTATCCACATGTTGTTCCCAATTTCTAAAACACATTTTCTGTAAAGTAAGTATTGCGTAAATAATGTATACTTTCCACAATTTTAAACTGTGCTAGTTTATAGTTTGAATTAATTGTTCTCTGTGCATTCTTTTTTTGGCGTGATCCCAATATGTATCGTATAGATACTTAACATTAGATTATATGAATGAGTTGATATCTTGTTTTCATCATTGTTTGATTGTTTTATTTGCAGATGTTCAAAGTGAATGTTGGGATAATGAAAGAGTATTTGCTTTGGTAGTAAACGAGTCTATTTAATTAAATGGGATTACTTTGATACACAAATAAGACGCAGGCTTTCTACCAGGACACATTCTTGTTGTTTATATATAGAGTTATAAAGAGATACGAAAAATATACATTTATATACACAGGAAACACAACAGAACATCAAAGGTGGGTAGGAATACTGATAAAAAGAGAGTTACAAAAATGAAAAGTACCCACTGGACATACAGTGATAGGATTATACTAGTCAAGTTGAAAGCAGATTCATTCGACATAGCAATATTACAGACCTACTCAAGACTAAACAGATGAACAAACAGAGGCATACTATGAAGACCTAAATACAGTTATGAAGCAAGTGACATCTTTAGACATCTTGATTGTAATGGGTGACATGAACGCTAAAGTAGGAAAAGGTAGATATAAGACCATTATAGGAAATCATTGTTTAGGGAAAAGAAATGACAGAGAAGAAAGATTAATACATTTCTTTGAAGAAAACAGGCTGATAATATGTAACACCTACTTTGAGCAAGAGAAAAGGAAACTATAAACATGGAAAAGCCAAGTAGATAAGAAGAGGAATCAAATAGATTACATTAATGATAAAGAAAGGTTCCGTAACAGCGTAAAGAAAGCCAAAACCTACCCAGGAGCAGATATTAATTCAGATCACAATCATGTAATGATTAAAATGAAAATCAAACAAAAGAGAAACAGGCAAAAATCTAATTCATCAACTAATCCACTAGATATAATAACAGCTTTAAATCAAAAAGTTATTAAAGATACCTATACAATACAAGTAAAGAACACATACCAGAATCTGCTAGAATAAGGAATTGAGCAATACAGAAGAGAAAATCATGATGAAAAAGTAGCAACCTAATGGCAATGCATAAAGAAAAGCATACAAGAAACCTGCGACAACTAACCCAAAAGAGAAAAGAAAAAAAATGGATAACTAACACAATCTTAAAACAAATGGAACAAAAGAGACAAGCGAAGAACACTGCCCATTACAATAAAATATATAATGAAACACGCAAAATGCCCAAAAAGGCAAAAGAAGACTGGCTCAGCCAAAAATGTATAGAAATAGAAAATATGGAAAGCAAACAGGACTTAAGAGGAATATTCTTCTCTTCTACTTTCTCTTTTCACTGATACCTAAAAGGTGTCGTGGTTTATTTTATTTGTCGTTCTTGAGCTGCGCGAATTGTCTGAATTAGTGATTTTTCTTTGTTGTTACATGTCTCTGTCACTGCATCTATCCATCTTATTTTGGGTCTTCCTCTTGGTCTTTTTCCATGCATTCTCGAGAAGAGCGACCTTGATGGTGATTTGTGAGGATTCATTCTGACCAGGTGACAAAACCATTTAAGTTGTTGTTGTTCTATATATTCTTAGCAGGGTTTTGTTCCTACTATTTTTCTTATGGTTTCATTTGGTATTCTATCTCTTCTTGTGTTGTTTGTTTCTTTTCTCAAGCATCGCATCTCACATGTATTTATCTTTCTTAATTGTGATATTTAAAGGGTCCATGTTTGACTTTCATAGCACAAAGTTGGTATGAAAATGCTATTTATCATTTGTTGTTCACCTGGCATAGAAATCTTTGGATGTCTTAGCAATGGTGAAAGCTGGTATGTGACAGCATTTGCTTTTTGTAATCACATGTCAATTTCTCTGTCTATTTTTCCCCTCTTCTGTGAACATTGTACCCAAATACTTGAATTCTTCTACTTGTTTTATTTCGTTATCTTTGATCTTAATGTTTAATGGGTGTCTTAATTTACTTATTCTTATAGCCTCTGTTTTTGCTGTGTTAATTTTCATACTGTAGTTTGTGCAGCTTTTATCTAGAGATGTTATATTTTGTTGTAGCAGGTTTTCGTCCTCATGTATTAGGCATTGGTCATCTGCGAATAGTAACTCGTTGATAACTCGTTGATAACTCGTTGATAACTCGTTGGAACTTTCTACCTCTATATTAGAATTTGATTTTTCCTTATTGTTGGTTGTTTCCTGATACATATATATGTTCATATATATGATGAAGAGGAGTAGTGAGAGGACACATCCTTGTCTTACACCTGTTGTAACCTGAAACCATTCTGACTGACCTTCCAATGTTCTAACGACACTTTGTCTGTTTTTATATAGTGCCATTATATTATCTAGCATTTGTCCTGCTACCCCGTAAGTTTCTAAAGTTTGCCAAAGTTTGTTCCTGTCCACGCGATCAAACGCTTTTTCCTGATCTATAAACACTATATTTAGGTTTCTGTCATATTCTATTGTTTTTTCACATAGTTGTCTCAATGTAAATATAGCATCTGCACAGCTTTTGCCTTTTCTGAATCCGAATTGATTATTACTTAATTGAGGTTCTATTATGTATCTTACTCTTCTCTCCAATATTTTAGCATACATTTTAACAACTTGACTCAATTGGGATATTCCTCTGTACATTTCACACTCCCTTTTGCTTCCTTTATTCTTCGAAAGTGGGACAATGATAGCTTTTTGCCAATCCTATTTTTTCAGACTGCATTTCTCTTGTGTTGACTCTAATAGACCTTTAAAATGTTTCCATGCTTCTGCTATGTTTGTTGATTGTATTCGGGTTTGGTATTTATTGGTTACGGATTCTTCAATTAATTTCTTTGTGTACGTTTACATCCTTTAATGCTTTTAGATCTATTCTTTGTGCCTGAGGTCTTGCAATCAGTTGTTTCCTAACCCATTTTTTCCGCCATAGTAAAACAGTCTTATGGTCGGTATCTAATATTGCATTTGGTGTAGATCTTGAGTCTGTTATATCCCTCCTTTGATGTCTTCTAGTCAAAATAAAATCGATTTGGGAGGCCTTGTCCGTGTCATTCCATTTATACCAAGTAAGTATTTGGTTACAATTGTGCTGATTAAACGTGTTTGCTATATAAAGATCATGTTCTGCACAAATATTTGGTAGGTGTTCACCGTTACTGTTACACTCTGTTCTAATGTCACTAAATGGTCCTATGTATAATTCCCATGGTGTTTTCCTTTGTCTACTCTACCGTTGAAATCTCCTAGTACAAACAATTTCTGTGTCTTTGATTTTATTTATTGTGGCTGAGAGTTCATCAAAATATTCTTGTTTGCTGTCCTCACTATATGTGTCGTTGCATGGAGCATATGTTTAAATGTAAGTGGTATTTCCTCCTTTTTCTGCTAATTTGATACTTATTATTCTTTCCGAGACGTGATCTATTTATAGTATGTTTTGTCAGTGTTACTTTCAATAACGTGTTTGTTTACTTCCGCCATGTTGTTAATTCCGCTCGTGACGAGTGTGTAGCTTTGGTGTATTTCTTTAATGATTTTACCTCTCTTTCTTGTGTCAGCTAATCCTAAGATGTTTCCATTTCTTCATAAATTCAACTATTTCTGTGCTTTTATCACCTAAACCGCAGATGTTCCAATTACCTATTAAACGTTCTGATTGTTGTCTTTGTGTTGTTGTAGTTTTCCCGCTTTCACGCATTTTCTTTCGTGATTGTAACAGCACAATGGATGGTAATACTTATTCGCACAAACTATAAGAATAAATCACAAATAAAATCCGTTCGAAATAGAACAAGAACGCTTGAATTTATTTTACTGCGGGCATTGAAATTCACTTATAATTTAAATTTGACTTCCATCGAAAATTGTATCGTGTTGCCAGCAGTCACACACCGGAAGTCCTCAAGAGGAATGCACACAGAAAGAAAGAGAATGACTAATATAAATTAAAAAAGCCACAGAAGGTGGATGCATTGCATACAAAAAAGGAAAAATGCTAACATACAATAAAGATATTATAGATAGATGGCAGGAATATATAACATAACTATTTCATGATCAAAGGGACAAGAAACCAGTTATAAAATGTACATCAGGCTATACAATCTTAAAATCTGAGGTGGAAAAAGCTATAAAAACAAAAGTGAAGTAAAGTAAAGTACCCCGTCACGCCAGGTGGCGTATAGTGAAATATGGTGCTAGTGACCCTATATTTTACAGACCTTCAGCACATGAATTTTGGGGTAATGTGGTCGGTATTACGCCCGTGCTGCTTTACTTTCCCAGAAAACAATCCGGTACCCATTTAAGGCTGGGTGAACCCGGAAGCCGTCGGTTGGGATCGAACACTACCCCTTGTCCTTTGCAGTCCAGTTCACTAACCACTGAGCTATCGCTATAAAAACAATGAAAAAAGAAAAAGCAGCAGGATCTGACAGCATACAGATAGAGATGATACAGGCGCTAGAAGATGTTCGCATTGAAGTGATTATAGACATATGAAACGACATATACCACACAGGATACATACCAAATGAACTAAGAACATCAACTTTCATTGCATTGCCTAAAAAGAATGGTGCAGTTGAATGCAGTGACTTTAGAAAATTAAGCCTAATGAGCCATGTTACACAAATCTTGCTAAAAGTTATACAAGGAAGGATTCAGAATGAAATCAATACTGAATTAGATGAGCAGCAATTTGGATTTAGGGAAAATAGCGGGACAAAAGAAGCCATATTCTGCATAAGAATATTAATCGAAAAGCACACAGAAGTAAACAAACCAATATATGCCTGCTTCATAGACTACACCAACGCTTTTGACAGAGTACATACATGACATGGACATACGACTAATATGTAATCTATACTTGGAGCAAACAGCAATAATAAAATATAACAAAGAGAACTCTACACCCATTGATATAAAAAACGGAGTAAGACATGGATGCATCCTATCACCAAGCTTGTTCAATCTATACACTGAGCAAATCTTTAAAAACATCATATAGATGCCACGCCTACAAATTCATGGAAATATAATCAATAACCTAAGATATGCTGATGATAATGTACCACTAGCAGAAAATCCTAAAGATCTGCAACAATTACTTAATGAAATAAACATGATAAGCAAATATGAATATTAGAAAGACTAAAACTATGATCATAAACAAAGGAAATACTCTAAACCCACAAATGGATATTGAAATTAAAGGAATATAACCGGAGACAGTTCAGAACTACAACTACCTTGGACCAGCGATGGAAAGTGTACAACTCAAATTAACAAAAGAATAGGAATGGTAAAAAGTAATTGTAATGCCAATGAACATACTAACATCAAAACAAATAACACCTGGGCTAAAATTAAGAATAGCAACATGTTACATCTTCTCAATATTTCTATATGGTGCAGAAACATGAACAGTAGACACGAAAACAGAACAGAGAATTGAAGCCTTTGAAATGTGGATATATATAGAAGAATAGGTAGAATTGGATGGAAGGAAAAGAAACCAAACGACGAAGTATTATAACAACTAAAAATGAAGAGAGAACTACTAAACACAATTCAAACAAGACATAAGCGACTTTTGGCCATGTTAAAAGACACAACAGCCTACTAAAAGTAATCCTGGAGGGCAAAATCCAAGGTAAAAGAGGCAGACCAAGACTAACATGGACGAGTAACATCAAAAGATGGACAAATCAGCCTATGACAACCTGTACCATCAAAGCAAGAGACAGAACAGAATGGCTCTCCATGGTAGTCACTCTTCTTTGCGGAGACGGCACTCGATGATGATGATGAATTAATTAGTGACTTGTAATTATGTACTGTCGTAGACATCCATTGATTAAATGTATAAGTTACTGACGCATAAAATATTGTTGTCAGATTATTGTAATAACCTTATTTTTTCTACGAATGCTTGAAACACTTCAAATATATGACCACCTACCGTCCGTTGTTATAATTCGACATGAAATATGAACTCCGTAAAAAAGAGACAATAAGCATATTCGCCCTGCCTTGCGGACACAATTCAATGCCAACCAGCATATGGCCTTCCGCCATCCGCGGCAACCTCTCCAGCCAGGCTGTCAGCTCGTTCGTTTCCTTTCACGACCGCGTGTTAGGGAAGACTAATGAAACAGATCACATCTGTCTTAAGTTCTTAAGGACCTCTACCAGTGTCTTTGATGTAAGCCGACATTGATTTTCCTGAGCACGCTTATTATGTTGCTTTAAAAAAGCTAATTTAAGTACAACGCTGTGTTTCTAGTCAAGCCATTGCTTCAGTTACCATCATTATTTGCAAGACATAACTACTTGTATTACCATACAAGCATCGCTCTCTTTACTGTTCTTTCTCTGACCTGGCCCGTAAAGGCCCATGAGCTCAGACCGTGCTGAACAAAGACCTATCAGTATATTATGACTAGCATGACTTCCGGGTTTAAGATGACGCGGTCATGTTTGCATCAACGCTCAATCTTACGTTTTTGGCCTGAAAGATGGTTATTTATATATTTCAGATGCAGATAATTTTAACATATGAGGTTCCAATATTGGGATCTTCGCCCAGTCAAGCGGACTACGTGCATATGATCTGAAATCCTCTACAGTGTGTTCAATGGTGAGTTCTTTGTTGATTGCAACATACGTCATCATTGGAACACCAGTCAATATGGCGGATAGGCGTCGAGAACCATTGAGGTATAATCTGAAATGTGTTCCTTGTTGTAGTTTCCTCATATTCCGACTTGCTAATTAAGGTGGACACATCGGGGAGATACAGCATCGCACTACATGATGTGGCATTCCTCTAAATAAGTGTGATGTGCATAACCCATTTTTGTTTTCGTTCTAGTCGTTCAGTCTGCTTGCGGCTGAGAGTTGGAATCGCCGGAACATACTCAAGTGGAGAAACCATCAGTCCTTTGCGTAGGAGAACACTACTGTACTGTTCACAGTCTGCCGGCGACACACCCTCAGTGTTGAGAGTCCCTTTTAGACTTCAGTAACTTTTGGTATGTGATCTAGATGAAAGAGTGACGTCCACCAAACTGTACTAACAGATACGGTAATGCCCGAGCCATTACAGCAGCATCTGCCCACTACTGGTGTACGTGTGTTGACAATATAGTTGTTCAGATACGGTAATGTCTGAGCCATTACAGGAACCTCTGTTCACTACTGGTGTACGTGTGACGACAATATGGTTGTTCAGACACGGTAATGTATGAACATATACAGCAGCTTCTGCTCACTACTGATGTACGTGTGTTGGCAACATGGTTGTTCAGATACGGTAATGTCTGAGCCATTACAGCAACATGTTCTCCCTAATTGGTGTACGTGTGTTAACACTATGATTGTTCAGATACAGCTAAGTCTTAAACATTACAGCAACATGTGCCCACGACTGGTGTACGTGTGATGGAAATATGGTTGTTCAGAGAGCACCACGTCACACCCGCCTTCGATAAGAGTGCCAATGTTCCTGCATCACAGCGATATCTTCTCACGCGTGTGAGGGTCTGGAATTGACGAACAACGTGTCACTATCTCTTCCATGGCGGTACACCAGAACGTCCACATTGTAAGACATTGTCCTCCATAGACCTATAATCCGCTTCCCTGTTATTCTCAGTTTGTGCATGGAAAAAAACTTCTGGGGAAAGAGGTGAGACCTGTAGTAGGCATTAATGTATATTTGTATGATCAGAAGTTAATATACCGCACTTGAAAACAACCTTCCGTTTAAAAAGAGCTATCCATTTTAGGACTGGACTGGACTGACACTGTATGTGTTGGTACATTTACTGATTAGGTGTTATACAACACTCTTTGTATTATAGTCTTGATTCACGACCAAATATAACTGACTAATGTCCCGAAGTAAAACTGTAATTAATCTTGTAAAACTAACAATAAATTAACATAGGGCTATATATAAATTAAAATAAAAACTAAAATATAAATGATAAACTCCTATATGATGTAATTCCTTATTTAATTCATGTTACTTTTACAAAGCTTTTACTTACGACCAGTTGTCCTTTCATCCCATCTAGAGCCTGCGGTTACATAGAAATTACTTGTTAAATAATTTCAATTCCAAACACAGAGTTATTTGCCTTTATTTCAGATGATTTCATGTGGACTCTCAATGTAGAAAATGTGATCAACGCAGCTTTACCCCATTTCTGTTTTTCTAAATAACAATTTCTACTGTATCATTGATTGGCTTACATATAACTGAAGGGGCAATCGATGTATATATTTCGTTGCACTTTAAAAACAAGCGAACTATCAAAAGCAAATGTATAAAACACATAACACGTACACAACATTCAACATTTCCAATTCATAACAACTCTATTTCTGCAGCATATTACTTACCGCTTGTGCCATTGCTGGTAACTGAATTATAAGGATAAATTATAAATCTTGTTTCTCAAAACAGTTAAATGTCTATAGTTTAAATTAGCTGAAAGTAACATGTGAAAAATATTAATGTACAAATACTAATCGATTCCGTTTTTTTCGTTGTTTGCGAAGTGTGATACGAAACGTTGAAATGAGTTCCCCACACTGAGTCACTTCATTATCTGTGACTTAGAGTCAGATGTTGATTCTATATATTTGCCATTGTAACATTATAAACCACTACAGTAGCCAGTATAATTACTAAATTGTCAAAGTTATAACTTTCACAATTATTACTTTGAAATATGACAAAAGAGCGCACCTCGTAGGAGACAGGAGAGATGGGTGCAGCCACCCAGGTGGAACGTAGAAGTCGTGGAAGCTTGGCGGAACAAGAGACAATCGACCAAAGGATGACAGCAAGCCAGAAAGAATGGAAAATCACAACCTGAGTTCTTGAAGCGTCTGAAAGAAGAGATCGACCAAAAAATGATGCACCTTAAACTATGTGCTAAGCAGGCTAAGGGTGCCTAATGGAATGGTTTCTGTAATAAAATGTGTGTTCAGAAAAATCGCTTACCACTTTCTTGCGCCTTCATCGGTGCATGAATGGCACAACACGACACAGAGTACAGACTTTCAGAGTACAGTCCAGATATGGCACAAATCTGATGAGAGCAAAAGGGAAGGTCCTACAGTGAGCAGACGGACCAAAGAAATGAGGCTGCAAGAATGAGGATACGGAGGTCGCTGTCAGAATTGTGTGAGGATGTAGTCCTGGGAAAAAATCTCACATTCACAACCGATACCATTCGTACAATACTTGAAAGGTCACACAACACTAAACTGGTCCAGAAGATGTTCGGTACAATGACATAGACGATTTAGCAGACTGTATATTTTCGTCTTGTCAGACGGTCTAATGGAGGCTATTGTGCATTTTGTGAGGTATTGTTTTTGTCGAACAGCTTCTCTCGTGGCTAATTCTACCAATGTTTGACAAACACACACGGTCACATAATGAACAAGTCAGGCTCGCTGGTCCACACGGTTTTCCATCCTTTTTCATGAGTCTTTTCTCTTCTAAATTTTGTCTGAGCACAGTCTCAAATGTTGTTATACCGTTCCTTATACGTGCTCTACATGATGTGCCATCACTTGCCAGATGTGGCCAGTCATTTTCACAGATGGAGAAGTCTTTTAAAGATGATTTGCAGATATCTCTATATCGTTTTTAGGTCTGCCGATTTGTCTTTTTCCGTGTATTAGTTCACCATATAGTGATATATATGGTATTTAGTTCTCTATATGGTGATTTAGCAGAGTACGTCTTGAACAAAATGGTCAAAAAGTTTAATGACAGCATTCGGAATGGCCAGATTAATGAGGAGAGGCTAAACAGCTACTTACTACCGCTACTGAATCCAAACAAGGACCATTCTCAGATCAGTGCCTACAGAATCATCAGGATGCAGAACACTGCGGGCAGACTGCTGGAATAATTATTTGCCCGTGTCCACACATGTCACCTTGAACAGAAACGCGCATTCCCACCCACTCTCGGAGGTTATTGATATAACAAAGAGACATGGCTCAATGCGGCAGTCTTCGAGCGTGACGTCTTCGAAGGCTTCCACAGACGAGAGGAGACATGTGCTGTTGTTATAGATCTGGAGGATGCATACAACAGGGTACCATTTGAAAACCTCATGCACATGCTCCTCAAACTGGCGGTGCACCCCTTCCTCATTAGATGGATCGCTGCTGCACTGTTTCAGAGGAAGGTGATACTCAGATGTGGAGGTTGGACTTCCGAGCCAACATCCATTTGTCCATGGCTGCCACAAGGCTCACAATTGTCACCAATTCTGTTGGTTAATCCTAATAAAGCATCAGATTCATTGTTTTCCCTTAACAATCATATCGTAAATACGGACATAACTGTAGGACGAATGGGAACTGATGAGGTGACCAGGGTCAAGTAAATGACATACCTCGGAGCTAAGTTTGATCGCAGCATGTGTTTTCGGGACCACTTTCACCATGTGAAAAACACAATCCCGCAAAGAATTAGCAGCCTTGAAGGTCATGGCAGCTACCAACATCGAGCAGAGGCCACTTACCCTTTTGTTCCAGGGATTAGTCCTCGCAACATTCGAGTATGCCCTGGCAATTTTTACTGTTAATACGACTAAAATTGACAGGCTGGAGATAATATATAATGAAGCCATGCGCACTAGCTTGTGGTGTACGAAGGACACTCCCTGTGTAGTAATGAGGTACCTTCTTGACTTTCAAAACCATGGATGACAGAATCAAGATCTGGAGAGCACGAGCATACCTAAAGATTAGAGCAGATAAAGAGCATCCATTACATCACGTGCTCAACACAGGGAAAGGTGCCTGGCTAAAAATAGGGAAATCATGGGTGCGCCGAGCAGGCGCTACGTTATTCAAGGGGACAGTATCGTGTTTTGTCACACTCAACAAGAAAAGTAGGGAACATAATTCAGTCGGGGTCAATGCGGAGGTCAACGGTCTCATCTGCGATAACACCGATGAGAAAGATGCAGTCATCTATACAGACGGATCTGTAATACGACACCAATGAAGTGCATGGGCTTTTACAGCACGCTCGGTAGTCAAAGAAGACAGTGGTGCATACATCATGACCACCAGTAACATGACGATGGAGGTGATGGCAGTGACCAGGGCATTCAACTGGTTAGGAGTCATAAGACAACAACCCATGACTGTATACTGAGTGATTCGATGAGCATGATGAAAAAAGGTTTAGGCGGGTTCTGTACGTATGCAATGGTTTGAGTCATTGCAGAAGTCAAAAATACGTAAGGTCACCTTTGCCTATGTCCCTGGACATGCGGGGGTACGGGGAAATGAATGAGCGGACATGTTGACTAGCTGCGCTTTTGTTGAGGAAGGTCGACCAATGGATCCGGGAGGAGGGGGGGGGCATTATCAATGCCCTCCGAGATGTGTGAAGCGCACCGGATTTGGACTACCACCAATCCACGTCACTCAGTCGGATAAAAGAGATTGGAGTTAAGATGGGCACAGCCAGAAATAATAAACGTATTGGCCGTGTAAGAAGACTAATCAACCAACGCAGAACTGTAATCGTCAGTCGCTGGACATTGCGGGACCTACTGAGGAGGGGATCTGAGCACCTATGGACATGTTCGAAGTGCAACGATGATGACCCGCAAATAGTTCAATTATAACTTTAATCAATAATTTCTAATGCTAATCTGTCTGTTCACATAACTTACCGCTTGTATAACTTTTGCTATGTCTCCTTGGGATGCCTAGAAATAAAAAAATAATAATAACATAAAACTGTGTAAATCAGAAAATCTATCTTGTCAAGACCCTATTTTAAATTAGATAATTTACATATCTAATTTATCGGAACTTTTAGACTGTGGTAACAAGTGCACCTAATTGCAGACTATTAATTCCTAAACAACAATAGATGCCACAAAAATTTATGGGTGCTTCGAGTAGTTGGTGCGCACTCTGCTAGATCATAAATGTCCGGGTTTGCTTCCCTTCGGTTGTAAATTGTTAAAATGTGTTTTTGCTTTCACGGTTAACCTGTTCCATAAATCAGTACCGCCGATTTTTCTGGGACGTTCTGGTTGTCTTCGATGACACCCAGCTCATCGTTCAGAAATGCCATGTGACCATGGACAACAATGTCACTTCCATCACATTCCCCATACTTCGTGCATGGTGTGTAGATAACCTTTACTTTCTAACAAAACTTTCATATGTAAGGGCATCTAATGTTATAAATGTGTTTTGTTTAAAGAAAAAGGACACCCAAATCTTCCGTTAATTGTGTACATGATCTACAACATGTTTTCTTGGACAAGATAAGTAGTTCTGTTAAATATATGACAATGTGTACGCATATTTGTGTTATAACATCCCTCTATCTATCTACCTTTCTAGCTCCCTGTGGAGCATAGGTCTTCAACAAACACTTTCCAAGTCGTTCTGTTTTTTGCCATTCTTTTAAGATCATACCATCTTCATCTCTGCCTCTGTCTTCTCCAAGAATTCCTTGGTCTTCCTCTTTGTCTTTTCACCTGGGGATTCCAAAAAAGGCCTGTTGTGTAATACTCTCAGTTGTCTTCTGTAGTGTGTGTCCTACCCAGCGTCATCGTCTTCGCTATATCTCTTTATCCACTGGTGTTTGACTGGTACATTTCCATAATTCTATGTTAGTGATTTTGTTCTGCCATTTCCATCCTTTTATTCTGTGTAAGCATCCATTACTGAAAGTCTATCTTCGTGATTGTCAATTTTGTTGTTCTCCATGTTTCACAGCCATATAATAGGACCGCCTTAACATTTGAGTTACAAATTTGTATTTTTGTATTTAACCTAATTTCTTGGGATTCCCATATGTTTCCCTGTGCAATGAAAGCTCCTCTTGCTTTTGATATCATTATTTTGGTATCATTTTATGTTCCTCCCTCTATAACTATATTACAGCCCAGATATATGTAAGATTGTACATCTAATATAGGTATTTCTCCTAGTTTTATTTGGTTATTGCCAAATTTATTAATTCTCATAATTGTGTCATTAACATGAATGAATATAATTGTATACTATATCAGATAGCATATACCTTTAAAATATGCAGTTCATGATCTAAAATCCATTTAACAAAGTTCAGAATAAAAGATAAGTTATTTGCTAAGAATGAAATTGTAAACGTTCTCCTAAATGTGCGTATAATGTCTCAATGTGAAGAACAGGGACCATAATTGGCTTGGCTACATATAGTCCAGCCGCTGCCGTATGATAAACTGAATATTCATCGCGATATTCTTCCTAACAGTCATTCTGCATACGCGTTGAGAAATGATGGAACAGGCCGTGTAGCGGATATGAGGATGCCCCGACTGCAATGGAATTGAGTTCATGAATAGAATATAATAGAATGGAATAGAATGTATATCCTTCCTATTTCATGTTTAACTATCAGTCTAAATGAAGTCTCAGGTTATTGTCTGCTCTTGTAGACCACTATATCTTTGACATTAATTAACATGTATCGTCTGTCTGTCGCCAATCTGTATTTCTTTAGAAAGCATCAGTCATGAGCACGCCACAATGTTCCTACATTTGTATAATTGCCTTTCAACTGTTATCATGTCAATATTGTAACGTTAACTGTCCAGATCTGGAGGCCGCCATAACTCAGTAATTAGTGAACTGCACTACAAAGGATAAGAGGTCGAGTTCGATCTTGACAAACGGCTTCCAGGTTCACGCAGCCGTAAATGGGTACCGGATTTTTTCTGGGAAAGTAAAGCGGCATGGGTGTAATACCGAAAGCATTACCCCAAAAATCATGTGCCGAAGGTCTGAACAAAGTATTGTCGCTAACACCATATTCCCTATGTGTGCTTGGCGTGAAGAGGCTCTTAACTTTTTTTTTTTTTAAAATTTGTTTTCCTGTCGAGTGCTACTTTCATCCTATACTTCATTTTACGCTATGAAAGTATTTATAGATACTTGTCATACGAGTGTATTCTTCTTCCTACAGTGTTCACGGTTTCATCCTATTCAGCGTGGTATCTTGACTCTAGTATGTGTTTTACATTATATCTCGTCTTTCATATTTACGACCAGTGTTCATCATATTCAGTTTAATTAATATATTCATGACCTCCGGTTAGTGACGGGCCTAGAATGCCGCTTGGTGAGATCATTTTTAGGATGGTGGGTTCTTGTTGCAGTGTGTTTTCAAAATGGCGATTTCCTATCTCATCTCCTTTTACAGAGATCGTTTTTGTTCGATCGCACTCATCGACCAGAGAGTCAGTATCAATTTACGTTAGCGGATGGAGGATTTTCATGATCAAACCACTGGAAACTAAAATTATTTTTGTTTCGTCCATTAAACATTTGTCTGCAACACAAGTCTCAAGCTCCACCCTATCCGAAACATAATTGTCTTAACAGGAAAATACGGAAATACAATTTATTGCCTAGTTGTGTTCGCAACCCTTTGCTATAGTTACGATTGCGCATGTGTGAAAGACATTGCAAATGATATAATTTTCATTTTTTATAATGCTTAGATTGCAGTGTGTTTTAGCGTAGATTTCTCGCTGCAAGAGTCGATCTTGCTCGGGGCAGTCTATAGTTTTTTTTTTTTTTTTTACCTGTTGTTGATTATTTGTGAATTTGATTATTTAATTGGATGCGATTTCTCTTGGGTTAGTACGATACATACTGATTTATTGTTCTGCTCCCATATTAGGGAGGAAAGTGCATGTAGATAACTATTGTTTATTAAACAAGCTATGCGTGGCCTTTTTCAGATCAGCTCATGCGAAATAAACATGGTAATATTATATAACGCAATTGTATAGATTTATATTACACTCGTTGCACAATATGTTAAATACATGTTCCCTTCTATCTGATGTTTGTTAACAAACGTGCAAACGCAATACGGTTGGGCCTTCCAACAATCAACAAGTGTACATATCGTGTGATACCATTGTCACATTCACGTCACTCCTACATACAATAACTTACTCCGAATCTTGTGCCATCAGGGAAATCCTGAAATAGAAGGCAATTAAATCTTGAATAATGGTGTGGTTGTTTAGCACCAAATGCTATTTTGAGACGGTTCTATCGCTCACGGTTCATGCCTTTCATTAATTGGCAAGTTATGTGACTATTCTTTTCAACATGTCATAACTAAAGATTGGTTGGCTAAAGAGATTGCTTGATGAGTACAAACTATTTCGTCAGTAAGCCAGAGGAAAAGCGACGTATTATGATGGCACATTTATCATACACACACAAACACCCACACACACAAACATTAAATATGTATATATATATATATATACATATATATATATCATCATCTTGATCATCGTGTGCCCTCTCCGCAACGAAGGTTGGCTACCATGGATCGCCATTCCACTCCGTCTCATGCTTTAATGGTGCAGATTGTCATAGGCTGACTTGTCCAACTTTTGATGTTACTCGTCCATGTTAGACTTGGTCTGCTTCTGCCTCTTTTACCAGATATTTTCATTCCAACATTACTTTTAGTAGGGTGTTGTGTCTATTAACATGTCCCCAAAATTTCATTTGTCTTGTTCTAATTGTGTTTAGTAGTTCTCTTATTTTTTTAGTTGTTTTAAAACTTAATCGTTTGTTTTCTGTTCTTTCCATCCGATCGACCTATTCATCTATAAATCCACATTTTAAAGACTTCAATTTTACGTTCTGTTTTCTTGTCGAATGTCAATGTTTCTGCACCATACAAGAATATTGAGTTGATGTGACATTTTGTTATTCGTAATTTTAGCCGCTGTGTTATTTGTTTTGATGTTAGTATACTTTTCATGGCATTAAAATTACTTTTTGCCATACCTATTCTTTTGCTTACTTCAGTTTTTCATTTTCCATTATTGGTTATAATATGTGCAAGGTAGTTGTAGCTCTGAACTGTATCCACGTATATTCCTTCAACGTTGAAATTTATTTGTAGGTCTTGAGAATATTTTTTCCTTATGATCATAGTTCTAGTCTTTTTGATATTCATATATAATCCATATTTTTTGCTTGTCATGTTTATTTCATTAAGTAATTGTTGAAGATCTTTAGGATTTTCTGCCAGTAATACAGTAACATCATCATATCTTAGGTTATTGATTATCTTTCTATTAATGTTTAAGCCTGGCATCTCTGTGACGGTTTTACAGATTTGTTCACTGTATACATTGAACAGCTTGGTGATATGATGCATCCTTGTTTTTCTCCTCTTTTGTATCAATCGGTGTAGAGTTCTCTTTGTTATATTTTACTATTGGTGTTTGCTCCCAGTATAAATTACATATTTGTCGTACGTCTGTGTCGTCTAGATTTATATATTTTAGGCAGCCCATAATTTCATTATGGTGTATTCTATCGAAAGCTTTGGTGTAGTCTATGAAGCAGGCATGTTTACTACTATGTACTTTTCAATCAATGACCTCATGCTAAATATGGCTTCTTTAGTGCCACTATGTTTCCTCAATCCAAATTGCTACTCATCTAATTCAGTATTAATTTTATTCTGAATGATTCCTTGTTTAACTTTTAGTAAAATGTTTGTTACCTGGCTCATTAGGCTTATTGTTCTAAAATCGCTGCAATCAACTTCACCATTCTTGTTAGCTAAGGCAATGGAAGTTAATGTTTTTAGTTCATTTGGTATGTTTCTTGTATGGTATATGTAATTGCATATGTCTGTGATCACTTCAATGTTATAATCTTCTAGTGTCTGTATCATATTTATTTGTAAATTGTCAGGTCCTGCTGCTTTTTCCTTGTTCATTGTTTTTATAGATTTTTCCAATTCAGATTTTAAGATTCTATAGCTGGACGTACATTTTTTTCAATGTTTTTGTCCCTTTCGTCATGAAATAATTATGTTATATATTCCTGCCGTCTATCGATTATATCTTTGTTGTATGTTAGGTATTCTTCCTTCTTTGTTAGCAATACATCCGCTTCCTGCAGCTTTTTTTTTGTTTTTATTAGTCATCTAGTAATAGTATACCGGTAAAAGTGTCTATGGGCGAGGGGATTGTGCAGGCGAGGGTCGAGTTAGATCATTATTAAAATATAGATCCATGAAGGTGTCCAAGTTCGAACGTTCAAGGAGAGCAATCTGGAAGGTTCTCATTGGAAATAAGGTTGTGACGTAATCTTTTGGTAAATAGAAGACAAAGGAATTTGAAGGGCCGAAATTTGATTGGATGCGCGAAGGAACTTGGGAATGCAATTATGGATAAATATAAAAGGGCTAAGACACATAGAAGTCAATGAGTAATTGATGTTTCAAGAAGAAAAAAAAATACAAGATTATGATCTGAATGAATATCCGCTCCTGGATAGATTTTGGCTTTCTTGACTCTGTTACGGAATCTGTCTCTTATCATTACGGCGTCTATTTGAATCCTCTTCCTATAGACCTACAACAATTGCTTAATGTGATAAACATAAAAAGTAAAACATATGGACTATAAATGAATATCAAAAGAGACTAAAACTATGATCATAAACAAAGAAAATTCTCAAGAACTACAAGTAAATATCACAGTTGAAGGAATACATCTGGAGACAGTTCAGAGCTACAACTACCTTGGACATACTATAAGCAATGATGGAAAATGTAAAACTGAAATAAACAATAAAAAGCAGAATAGCTCAGGCCAAAATAGCATTTTAGATTATGAAAAAATTCTTATGCGACAAATCTATGTTAATAAAATCGAGAAAGAGTGTTCATCGCTGCTACATAGAACCAATTCTGACCTATGGAAGCGAATCATGGGCAGTAGACAAACAAATGAAAAGACTATTAGAGGTCAGAGTTGAGATTTCTCAGAAGAAAGTTGAAAGTTCCTTGGACAGCTAAACGACCAATGAGGAAGTTCTCAGAGGCCAACACAAAAAAGGGAGCTCTTAAAAAATATCAGAAAGAAGCAATCAACATTTTTCGGGCACATCATGAGAAGAGGAAAGCTGGAATACTTGGTTACAGCTGGAAAAAAAAATAAAAGGAAACTGATACGATGCACTGTGGATAGAAGTTTGTGGAGGGACATGATCACCTACGCTAACCGGTATGGCACATGATGATGACGATGATGAAATAAACAAAAGAATAGGAATGGCAAAAAGTAATTGTAATGGCACGAAGAACATACTAACATCAAAACAAATAACACCAGGACTAAAACTAAGAATAGCAAAATGTTATGTCTTCTCAACATTCCTGTATGGTGCAGAAACATGGGCTTTAAACAAGAAAACAGAACAGAGAATTGAAGTCTTTTCAAACTACTAAACACAATTGATTCAAGACAAATGCGATTTTTGACCCGTTTTAAAAGACACAACAGCCTACTAAAAGTAATACTGGAGGGGGAATGCAAGGTAAAAGAGGCAGAAGCAGAGGCAGACCAAGACTAACATGGACGAGTAACATCAAAATATGGACAAACCAGCCTATGCAACCTGCACCATCAAAGCAAGTGACAGAGCAGAATGGTGCTCCATGGTAGCCAACCTTCGTTGCGGAGATGTCACTCGATGGTGATTATGATGATGATGATCTACAATAATGGCACAGATTGTAAGTATATTAACTCAATTCTCATTAAAGCTTGACATCAACTATCCGCTATCACATAACTTATAACATTATTTTGGAAACGAACATTGCTTCCTGTTTTAGGTTGCTACCAAACTAATAGCTAACTCGAGGTTGCAAGCAGTTTAACAATGTTAGTGCATGGCTACGTTTTAGGTCAAGAAGTGATTAGTGGGAAGTACGTTATTTTAAATATTTGAATGCAGGTTGTCACTGCACGCTTACACAGAACTTTGACACTTATGACACATCGCACAGATGACCAATGTGATGCCTTGAGAGCAGAAAGAGTATATTTTTACTATCAATAAATTGTAATTGTAATATACAGAAAAGTCCGTAACATCAGAAAAAAGCGCTGTTGTAAACATGGCCAAGAGTAGATTCCAATAGTAAAACAAAGTGGATACCTGATAAATAATTTTGATGTAATAAAAAAATTACATAAAATTGAAGCCTTTGAAATGTGGAGTTATAGAAGAATAGGTAGAATTGGATGGAAAGAAAAGAAAACAAACGATGAAATTTTAAAATTAAAAATAAAAAGAGAACTACTAAATACAATTAAGACAAGACAAATGAAAATTTTGGGACATGTTAAAAGACACAACAGCCTACTAAAAGTAATATTGGAGGGGAAAGTACAAGGTAAAAGAGGCACAGGCAGACCAAGATTAACATGGACGAGTAACATCAAAAGATGGACAAGTCAATCTATGACAAACTGCACCATCAAAGCAAGAAATAGAGTGGAATGGCGATCCATGGTAACCAAACTTCGTTGCGGAGACGGCACCCGATGATGAATAAAAAATAATAATAACATAATTAATGCATCAATTACATTTTACAACTAATAACTCGTCTTATGATAATTTATTCAAATTAAAAAATAACATGTATTATTGACTCGTCTTATGATAAACTTGAATGGCTCAGGCAAAAGCAGATTCCAAAAAAATGTGGAAGATACTATGCAATCCATTTTTGACAATATAAACAAGAAAGAGAGTTCTTAAATCTTAAGTTGAGTCAGTCTTAACATATGGATGCGAATTATGGACAATAGGACAACAGAAAAGAAAATCATTGGAGTCTGTAGAAATGTGGTTTTATAGAAGAATATTGAGAATACCACGGACAACTAAGAAGAGTAATGGAGATGTTCTGAGAGAGGTCAAAAGAGAGCTAATTTCCAATATTAGGAGGAAACAATTATTATTTTTTTTTGGCCAATTAATGAGAAGAGAACAACTGCAATATATTGTAACAACTGGAACAATTGAGGGACGAAGAAATAGAGGGAAGCAAAGAGAAAACATGACAGACAGCTTAAGAGAATGGCTTTGGCAGAAGGTCAACAACAGAAATGATAAATAGCTGTCGAGATCGAAAGTTGTGGAGAGATATAATCACTAACGCCAGCAGGCTCGGTACTTAACGATGATGATGATGATGATGATGATAATTTGCACACACGATCACTTACCATGTTACCTGTATTTTCAACTATGGTCTGAAAAATGAGACATTGAAATAAATGTGGAAAGTGTCTGAGGATAAGCACTCAAGATATGGACTGAAACCAACAGTGCACCCTAACTTTAGTCACTGACTAGTGTTGAAATACGATGAAATGTGTATTCACCGTGATGTCTGCCATTGTAAGTCTCGTTACTTGTTTCATTACGATTTCCGATTGGTGAGATGGTAGCTTTCTCCCATATAATTCGCTACTAGAACCTCAATAAGGCACATGTGTTTCCAATCATGTTTATTCTACTTTGGATTTAAACATTTACGAAGGTCGTGCATGTGTGGGATTTAGTGAGTGATTTATTCTTGAGTGGAACGTTGCCCAATCCTAGAGTGCTCCCAGGTTTGGTTGTAACGTAATGGAAATATAATGTTAGTGACCTTATTTTTTATAGACAATCGGTATATGTGTTAGGGTACTGTGGTCGGTATTGCGCTTTTGCCGTTTTACTTCCCCAGAAAAAAATCCGGTACCCATGTAAGGCTGGGTGAAGCAGGAAGCCGTCGATCAGTATCGAACCCGACCTCTCGTCCTTTGTTGTCTAGTTACCACACCACTGAGATATCACTACTCCTTTATCTACAATGTAAATCCGCCACATTTGCTACTAGCTGTGCTGTAGTTGACTCTCAGGTCATACTCACGGAGCCAATGGTGGGGTGTACTAAACACTCCAAGGTATGGTGACAGCTTTACAAATAAAGAACACAACACAATACTGACGTTTCGGCCTGTGGCCTTCTTCAGAATACAGGGACAACGACAACAAGCGGTGAAGAACAATTACTACATGTTAGATGATCAAGTGGAGGTAGGTGAAAGAACGGAGTGGAAATGGTTCTAACTAAAGTACACAGAGATGAATGACGTTAAACAAACATAAAGTAGCAGCGATATCATTTGAGTAGGGAACAGGCAAATAATTGCAATGCTGCGGTAAAGCTGGTAGCAAGGAGCCAATGGTGGGGTGTACTAAACACTCCAAGGTATGGTGACAGCTTTACAAATAAAGAACACAACACAATACTGACGTTTCGGCCTGTGGACCGCGAGATCCACTCAGAATCGGCATCAGCGCATTGAGGACATGTTGCAGGGAAAGGCCGTTGAGTTATTCTTAGTGAAAGGGAACCCACTGATGGGACTAGATATCTGGTATGTGTTCTACTTTGTAACTTCGCCACCAGTTAAACTGCATCTGGATGGAGCGCATCGTCGAAGTGGTGACTTCGGTTCCTGTATCACGCTCACCGACCATGTGAGGTCTATTGGGAGCTAACGGATTGAGAAAATGACAAAGTAAGCTATGACAATTACAGCGATATGGAGTCTTCACCCTAAACTGTGCATGTTCTTTTTTTCAAAACTTAACACATGCAATGACGAACATGAACAATATAGGCAAACAATTTATGGGTGTGCATTGTGGACGGGACAAATAAATGTATTTTCGGCTATAGTTCTCGCCAAACTGTCTAACACGTAAGGCGTATCTTATTTTATTTATATAGTATCCTTATTAGACAAGACAAATAAAATTTTTGGGGAAGGGTAACAGACACAACAGCCAACTAAACGCAATATTGGAAGGACAAATACAAGGTAAAAGAGGCAGAGGCAGACCAAGACTAACATGGACGAGTAACATCAAAAGATGGACAAGTTAATCTATATCAGCCTGCACCATCAAAGCAAGAAACAGAGTAGAATGGCGATCCATGGTATCCAACCTTCGTTGCGGAGAAGGCACACGATGACGATGACGAGTATCCTTATTGTTGGAGTTCACCCGGCTGCTAAAAAATAGGAACTGGAGATTTTTATTGGAAGTAAAGACGGACTAGCGGGATCACTCTATATCACTCAAACATGTGCTGTGGTCATGGAAACATATGGTGACTAACACCATATTCCCCGTAGGTCTAGTAAGTCGTGGAGGGAACCCTTACTTTAGTTTGTTTCAGTCTTATTTTGACACGATTCATATAAAACAATTTTGGGTTGAAGCGGTACACATCTTAATGAGTTGCCACTGATCTACGAATGCCCCTAAAATTGTGTTAACTGATGTATAATTAACACTATCATACTAATCTAGCTTGTTTCTGTTAGAGCTTGGCTTCCATGACAGGTTCTTTGAAGCTGTCCCTATCATTTTCGTAAAGGGGGGCCTCTGCAGCACTCAATCCAGATCGTCTGTGAAATATTGGTCAGGACTTCATCTAGATCTTTGTTTCCCTTCTTTTACTGGAACTATGTCCTCTGCAGCACTCAATCCAGATTGTCTGTCATATCTTGGTCAGGACTTCATCTAGATCTCTGTTTCCCTTCTTTTACTGGAACTATGTCCTCTGCAGCACTCAATCCAGATCGTCTGTTATATCTTGGCCAGGACTTCATCTAGATCCTTATTCCCTCTTTTGCCTTGAACTATGTCCTCCATAATTACGTTCTCTTGGGCATTGTATCGTTTAGCATGACCACAACATGTTAATTTAATTTCTTTTTATGATCTTTGTCAACATCGACAATATAGTGGATGTGTGTATATATGTGTATGTGTGTCTGAGTGTGTGTGTCTGTGTCTGTGTGTGTCCAAGCATCAATTCCAATGTGTGTCTGAAGTGTGTGTGTCTGTGTCTGTGTGTGTTCAAGCATCAATTCCAATGTGTGTCTGAAGTGTGTGTGTCTGTGTCTGTGTGTGTTCAAGCATCAATTACAATGTGTGTCTGAAGTGGCTGTTGACTGTAACATTCGATGTCATCAATGCAGGTATTGTCTAGGTACATTCGCATTCTAACTTCATTAGTTCCATAGTTTTAATACCATTTCGTGATTTCTCTCCATTTTTCTGACTACTAACTTGTATTGTTTTTTTTTTCTAGTCAAATGATATAAATATATGATTTTTCCCTAATAATAATTATAAACAACAGACATTAGGGAATATTTAATTGCTCTAGGATCAAAAGGAAAACACTTAGAAGTTTAAAAAGCAATATTAAACGCATACACGTGAACATACATAATTGTGCAACAGTGAATGTGTTTAGGTTGTCCTATCAAACAGTCACTTCAGGTTATTACTCAGGCTGCACGTTTATAACCTATTTATGATATACTGTGGCTGCACCAATATATAAACATAAATGTGGTAATTAACGTATTTAATTGGATTTAATCGTAAACTAACTTATACTCTAAAAGAAAGGAAAACGTGAAGATGGCGGATCAATACAACAGCAGACGTTACGATGTCAGCCATGAGTGAGTCACGTTTCAGAGATGGACCAGGACATTTCCTTTTGCTTCACAGAACGATTAAAGGAAAGATGTAAGTTAAATTTAAAAAAGAATAGATTGACTCAAATTTTAAAACTCAATTTTCACTACATAAAAAAATTTGATACAATTAAGTTGCCAGCTTGCAGGATTAAAAAGTTTTTGTTTCGAATTAATGTCATTCCATTTACGTCATAACAGTTTAAAGATAACATACTTACGTTTACATTTTAGACATAGAGAGGTTTCATTTCTGAGTTAATGGTGTTTGTTTATCAGGACGCTAATTTAAATGTAGAAATTGAAATTCAGAAGACAAAAGGAGCAGTAGGAATGAGACGAGACCAGGCTCCACACATGCATCTTTATCGTTCATTAGCCGGAACTGCCTGTCCAATATTGGCAGATTCAGCTACGAGAGAAGCTGTTCAGCAATGCAGCATCCAGAATAAGACACTCACATATTTATCAAACTACTGACTTATTATAAGTGTTTGTTACCAACCGTCTGTTAGGACGCCAAAGGCTTTATATAACTGAAATGTTGACACACTTGTCTCTACATCTGTAGACTTAGAAACATGTTGATATAATTACGCAGAACAAAAAATACACAGTAGGATCACATTTTATTTGTACATTTAAAAATATTAATTTCTCTTTTTTTATTTGTTCATGTTTTTTTTTGCCCTAGAATATTGTTGCAACTGTTCGCTTTTCTCAAAGCATTATCGTGAAGAATTCATTTCCTTATGGAAACACACCAATATATATTTAACAAAATGGACGTGACAGACTGTTTGTTACCATCTTTCTATGAATAATATAACATAGTTTTAGCACAGTAGCAATAATATTCGTTGGATAGGCTTTTTCTTCTTCACGTTGTCACCAGTTCGTGATCAATTTACTTACCGCATTCAACATGCTGAAAATCTAGAAAAAATGAGTGACATACATGTTACATTAGGTGCACTTATTCATTAAAATAAATCCATCATTTCAGACATTGAGAAAAAATCGTCAAACCAAATACATCTTCCAACGACACCGACCCTGGATCATACGATGTATATATCCATCCCCGCAGTATTTATGTGTATTCGCTGATGGGCCCTCAATGGAAATAGTCAGAAGAGGAGAAGCAGTCATTCTACGATAAATATCAATCAACATCAAAATAATGCACTCAGAATTGACAATGGAGCTTTAAACAAACTGCATTCATTCATTGAGTGCTGTCTCCGCATTGATGTTTGGCTACTTTGAAGCCATTCTGCTCTGTCTCTTGCTTTGATGGTGCAGATATGCTGACTTGTCCATCTGTTGATGTTACTCGTCCATGTTAGTCTTGGTCTCTCTCTGTCTCTTGCTTTGATGGTGCAGATATGCTGACTTGTCCATCTGTTAATGTTACTCGTCCATGTTAGCCTTTGTCTCTCTCTGTCTCTTGCTTTGATGGTGCAGATATGCTGACTTGTCCATCTGTTGATGTTACTCGTCCATGTTAGTCTTTGTCTCTCTCTGTCTCTTGCTTTGGTGGTGCAGATATGCTGACTTGTCCATCTGTTAATGTTACTCGTCCATGTTAGTCTTGGTCTCTCTCTGGCTATTGTTCCTTGTATGTTCCATTCCAAGGATACTTTTAGTAGACTGATGAGTCTTTTAACACGCCCTGAAAATCACATGTGTCATGTTTGAATTGTACTAATTAGTTCTCGTTTCATTGTTAATTGTTTTAAGACTTCATTATTTGTTTTCTTTTCTTTCCATTTAATGTTCCTACTCTTCTACTCTTCTATAAATCCACATTTCAAAGTCTTCAATTTTCTATTATGTTTTCTTATCTAATGTCCATGTTTCTATACCATATAAGAATGTTGAGAAGGTATAATAATATATATATTTTTAATTCTTAGTTTTTAGCCCCGGTGTTATTTGTTTTGATTTAGTATATGTGTTATAGTATCACAATTACTCTTTCACCTTCCTTTTTTTAAAAATTTCAATATTACGTTTTCCATCACTGGTTATAATATGTCCAAGGTAGTTATAGCTCTGAACTGTCTCCAGGTCTACTCGCTCAACTTTGATATCCACTTGTTGGATTTAAAACAAAATACAAAATCATAATGGCAAGCAGCTTAGAAGTCACTTAGACATTTCTAGAAGATAAAACAATGGTTAAATCATATCTTGTATTTTTCCTTATGTTTCTACATATCTCTTCTATAGGATGTCCTATAATAATCCATTGTCATTCGTGATGGTAGAGTGCTGGTTCCTGTATTTAATAAAGCATTTACTAGGTTTCTATTAAATGTAACCCTCTCTATTGATAAGTTGGTCGTTCTCATATATTGGTTGTTTACTTGCATTTTTTAGGCGTCGCAGAACATACATTTAATATGGTCTCCATAACATGGACTAATTTGAGTAAAATATTAAAGTATCACTGTCTCCAAGATTTTAATCTGCAACTGATGTTTCGATAAATTGAAGCCACTTATTCTTCAAATGAGTGTGTTTCATTTTGTAGCATCCAATGGTCTTTTAATCGTGTGATTTTTTTTTATTCTTCTCTCTTTTCCACGCTTTTGTGTTACTCATGTTTTTAATTCTATATAATTGTGTTTGTATGTGTCTTATCGATATGTGCTCATATCATTGCTGACTGGCTATATCCAACGCATCAAACATGATAACGCCCAAATAACCTCCCACTGTTTGACGTGGACCACATTCTAATATGTTCAAACGTTACATCTATCCTGTTCCAGGGATTTGTCCTCGCATCAATCGAGTATACCCTGACAATTCTTACTGTCAGTACGACTCAAATTGACAGGTTGGAGAAAATACATAATGAAGCTATGAGCATTATCTTGTGGTGTACGAAGGGACACTCCCTGTGTAGCAATGAGGTATCTTCTTGACTTTCCAACCATGGATGACAGAATTAAGATATGGAGGGGCACGAGCATATCTGAAGATTAGTGCAGATAAAAAACATCAATTGCACCACGAGCTCAACACAGGGAAATGTGCCCGGCTAAAAAGAGGCAACTCATGGGTCGGATGAGCAGAAGATGTCATCAAACAGGTCTGTAGGCTTACCAATATTAATGTTGTCGCGGAGTGGATACCGGTGCCTACGTCATTTAAGTGCACATTCTCGTGTATTGTCACACTCGACAGGAAAAATAGGGAACATAACTCAATGTCAGAAGTCAATGCGGTAGTCAACTGTCTCATCTGCGATCACACCGATGAGATAGATGCAGTCATCTATAAAGATGGATCTGTAATACGTCACCGAAGAAGTGCATGGGCATTTACAGCACACTTGGCAGGCAGAATTGTCGAAGAAGACAGTGGTGCATACGTCATGACTACGAGTAGCATGACGATGGAAGTGATGGCAGTGACCAGGGCGTTCAAATGGTTAGAGTCACAAGACTACACCCACGCCTGTATACTAAGTGATTCGATGAGCATGATAAACAAGGCGGGCTCTGTACGCATGCAATGGGTAGAGTCATTGCAGAAGGTAAAAGCTACGTAAGGTCACCTTTGTCTATGTCACTGGATATGCGGGAGTACGGGAAAATGAAATAGCGGACAGGTTGGCTAACTGCGCTGTCGTTGAGGACGGTCAACCAATGAATGGGGCCGACGTTATCAATGCCATCCAAGATGTGGAAAGAGCACAGGACTAGCACAACCACAAACTGAGGTCACTCCTACGGATGATAGAGATGGGAGTTAATATGGGCGCAAACAGAAATGAGAAACTTAGTGGGCGTGTAAGAAGACTTATCAACCAACACAGAACTGGAGTCGTCAATCGGTGCACACTTCGGGACTTGCTGAGGAGGGGATCTGAGCACCTATGGACACGTTCGGAGTGCAATGATGATGACTCGCAAATAGCTCCATACCTCAATTCAATCTAAGGTCCACTATTTCCATGGCTGACCCCCTGTAATAGATCTACATCGGCTATACAAAAAAAAAAAACTATATGCTACTATACAGATCTATTGTGGTAAAATATGATTTATGTCTATCACTTCATGTTTCGTCCCATGTGTAGTTATGCCTCAGGTGAATGGTCATTTCCAAAATCTGAAGATTACAATCATAATGTTGCTCTGCTAAATCATGGGGTGGAACAGTTGTACCATGTTGGGTAATTCGGAAAATTTGAGGGAAGGAAAACTCTAGGGAAACATATAATAATACAACGGACGGATAGCGAGAAGATAGACATCAAACCTGATAAACAATTGAGATAGGGAAAGTTATGACTAGACACGATCACGCACGTCAAAGGATGAATTACATGATGATATTCCTGTAAAAGTTAGTATGTGTCTATTTATTTTTTTTTAAAATCCCATATACATCGACGCTACCATGTTTTCTGGGTAGTGTATTTCAATACATGTAGGTAGCTATCCATTGATGCGCACTTTTGTGCGTCTCAAGATGACGGTTTCTTTTCGCAGGTATATTGTTAAGGACGCTAATTTCATTTAGTTATTAAAGCTCACGGTGTATCCACGTGCTTGAGAGCTGATTGACTTGAGTTGGCCAGACTATAACGTGGAAACGGGTTGTGGACCGTGCGACTGAGTGAGTGCACGTGAGTCTAGATCATCCTCAGCATCAATTTCCAGCGACAAAATCAACTATGAAGACAGTAAGTATTCAGATGCAGCCCAAACGTCAACATCAAGTAAGGAAAACAAGAAATGGTAAACGTTCTGGTACGAAACGGTCAATGTGTGAGAGGCTATGCATAACGTATGTACGTGTTACATATTGCAATTTTGCGTGCATAAATCAACGAAGACCCATTCTTGATAAGCTACTGTGTTGTGTCGATATAATTATTTTGCAAGAAATACTTCTTGGTGTTAGGACAGTTAGTGCCCCTGGATTTCACTGTTTCTACATTAGACGACACTTTGATAGCCCACCCTTGCACGAAACAACATAGTGGCAGCTGTGGCGGATATGTCTGCGAGGGGCAATGTAGTTTTACATGTACAAGCAGTTAGGGTGACGACTCCAGTTCCTTTAGTGGTTGTAAATGTGTATACCTGTAATGGGAAGATGAACACACAACAATGGCAGAATCTCTTCGTGTTCGAGGAGAAGAACGTCATTTAATGCGGGGACTTTAATGCTAGAGGCAACCAGTCGAGTAACGTTATAACCAAAAATCAGGGTGAAAGACCTATAGAACCCACGGTCGATTTAGTGTGCTTGAATGATGGAAGGGCAAGCAGAATTGTCACTTGAATACGTGACACGTACGATAGTATCACAGACCTGTCACTGGTGTCTTCCGTCTTCGCATCGATTTGCAGGTGGAGAGTATTAGGACTCCACGGAAGTGGTCACTCTCCATGTGTCCTCCTCTTTGAGAAGGACAGAAACAGAAGCCAGAAAAGAAAGCCCCACATATTCCACTATGTGAAAACAGACCAGAACGTCATTATCAAAATCATACATAGGAAACAGGGCGTCCCTAGCAGGAGGCAGGAGAGATGGACTCAGCCACCCTGGTGGAACGTAGACGTCGAGAAATCTTTGCGGGACAAATGACAAATGGCTAAGACATAGCAGCAAGCCAGAATGGATGGAATAACACAACCTGAGCTCTTGAAGCGCATGAAAAAAAAGAGGTCAACAAACAAATGATGAACTATAAACTTTGCGATAAGCAGACTAAGGATGCCAAGTGGGATGATTTCTGTAAAAAAAGTGTGCTCAGAAAAATCGCTAGCCACACTCTGACGCTTTCATCAGAGCATGAATGGCACAACATGACACAGAGGAATACTAGAGCGCAGGCCAGGTATGGCACAAATTTGATGAGAGAAAAGGGAATGCTTGCCCGCTACGTTTAGAAGGCTGACCAAAGAAATGAGGCTGTAGAATGAAAAAAAACGGGATTCAATCTCAGAATTGTTATTGAGTTTCCGATTTATTTGCTGATCATCATTGCACTCCGAACATGTCCATAGGTGCTCAGATCCCATCCACAGTAATTCTCGCAGTGCCCAGCCACTGACGACTACAGTTCTGTGTTTGGTTGATTAGTCTTCTTACACACCCATTACGTTTCTCGTTTCGAGCTGTGCCCTTCTTAACTTCCTTCTCTTTCATCAGAAGGAGTGACGTGGACTCATTGTTATCGAAGTCATGTGCTCTTCCCACTTCCCAGAGGGCATTGGTGATGTCCGCTCGATCCATTGGTTGACCGTCCTCAACAATAGCACAGCTAGCCAACCTGTCCGCACTTTTATTTCCCCATGCTCCCGCATTTTCCTGGGACATAGACAAAGGTGACCTTACCTTTTTATTTTACCTTTCTACTAATGACTCTATCCATTGCATACTTTCAGAGCCCACCTTCACTTTTCTTATCATACTAATCGAATAACTAATTATACAGGCGTGGGTGTAGTCTTGTGATTCTAACCAGATGAAGCCTTGGTGACTGCCCTCAACTCCATCGTCGTGCTACTTGCGGTCATAACGTATGCACAACTGTCTGCATCGTCTATTCTACCTAAAGACGACGAGCGTGCTGTAAATTCCCATGCACTCATGTGGTGTCGTATTACAGATCCGTCTGTATAGATGGCTACATCATTCTCATCTCTGTTATCCCAAATGAGACCGTTGGCCTCCACATCGTCCTTGACTGAGTTCTGTTCCCAAAATTTCATGTCGAGTGTGACAAAACAAAAGAATGCCCCTCCCCCCCCCCTGAATGACGTAGGCACCGGTATCCAATCCTCGATAGTATTAATATTGGTAAGCCCACAAACCTGTTTAATGACATCTTCTGCTCAGCCCACCCATGATTTTCCTCTTTTTAGCCTGACACTCCTCCCTGTGTTAAGCTCGTGGTGCAATGGATGCTCTTTATCTGCACTTATCCTCATTTATGTTCGTGCCGTCCAGACCTTTATCCTGTCATCCATGGATGGAAAGTCAAAAGGATACCTCATTGCTACACAGTGAGTGTCCATAGTAAACCCCAAGATAATGCGCACAGCTTGATTATGTATTTTTTTCCAGCTTGTCAATTTGTGTCTTACTGGCAGTAATAATTGCCAGAGCATACTAGATTTGTGCGAGGTCTAGTCCCTGCTCAGAAGGATAAGTAGTTCTCCTGTCCTATAATCAGTACTTGTTCTGCATCATCTCTGCTACATTATTTCTACTTTGATTTGAACAACACATGTTCTCCTCCATCACTACAACACTTGTTCTCCTCCATCACTACAACACTTGTTCTCCTCCATCACTACAACACTTGTTCTCCTCCATCACTACAACACATGTTCTCCTCCATCACTACAACACATGTTCTCCTCCATCACTACAACACTTGTTCTCCTCCATCACTACAACACATGTTCTCCTCCATCACTACAACACTTGTTCTCCTCCATCACTACAACACTTGTTCTCCTCCATCACTACAACACAGGTTCTCCTCCATCACTACAACACATGTTCTCCTCCATCACTACAACACCTGTTCTCCTCCATCACTACAACACTTGTTCTCCTCCATCACTACAACACTTGTTCTCCTCCATCACTACAACACTTGTTCTTCCATCTCTACAATACGTTTCTCCGATTTCTACAACACACGTTCTCCTTCCACCTCTACAACACGAGTTCTCTTCCCATCGTTACAACATCGATCTCCTCTTATCTCTACAACACGTGTTCTCCCATCTCTGCAACATTTTTTTCTCACACCTCTACAACACTCGTTATCCCTCTATATTTACATTACTCTTTATCACCCCGTCTCTACTTCACCCTTTCTCCTCCCAACTCAACTACACTCTTCCCCTTACCATTATCGTCTAGAAGACTCACAACGTCACCGAAACGTAGATACCACTCACTTGATTCAGATAATACAAAGATTGTGGTCCATTTACAAAAATGTTTACTTAAATGATCGTTGTCAAATGGGTAACAAATTAACTGATTTGATATGATGACGACTATCATCATCATGAAGTGCCATGCTGACTGGTATAGTGATCATGTCTCTCCAACAATTTCAATCTCGATAGTTATTTATTTTTTTGTTGTTGACTTTCTGCTTTTCTCTTAACCTGCCTGCTATTTTTTTTTCTTTGCTCCCCTCTACCACTTCATCCCTCAATTTTCACAGTTGTCGCAATATATTCCAACTGTCCCCTTCTCTTGATATGATCAGAACGATACATAAATAATGGTAACATGAAATGTGGATATTCCTCATTCACCCCCATGCATGTTCAAGATCACAGTACTTACTATTTTGGGGTGTTCACTTTTACGAAGCTTTAAGAAAAAAAATATGTATAAGACATGTATGATGGATACACAGAGGGAGGACTGAGGGAATATCCCCCAAAAGAAACTGGGGTTAAACAATGATGTATTTTATCACACTTGTTATGGACTTGATAATGAAGAAATGTTGCACTGGTAAAAAAAACATCGAATGAATACGAGGACACCAAGTGGAGGGCATCGACTTTGCTGATGACATAATCCTCATCAGCAGTCTGATAAAAACGATGCAGGAAAACACAAATGAACTATCATAAATAACCAGAAAAATTGGTCCTGAAATCCATTATGAAAGCCTAACTCCAATAATTGACATAATATGCATAGAAAATAAAATAGTGAAATATATCGATCACTTTATCTATTTAGACTTCACATTGATCGGGAAAGGAATACAACCGAAGAAATTAGAATCATCAGTATCATAGTTGGGCGCCGTCTCCATATCGAAAGTTTACTATCATGGAGCGCCATTCCACTCTGTCTCTTGCTTTTATTGTGCAAGCTATCATAGGCTGACATGTCCATCTTTTGATGTTTCTTGTCCATGTCAGTATTGGTCTGTCTCTGTGTCTATCACCTTGTATCTTCCCTTCCAACATTACTTTTAGTAGGCTGTTGTGTCTTTTAAGCTGCATCAAACATTGTATTTTTCTTACCCTAATTGTATTTAGTAGTTCTCTTTTAATTTTTAGTTGCTTTAAAACTGCATTATTTGTTTTATTTCCTTTCCATCCAATTCTACCTATTCTTCTATAAATCCACATGTTGAAGGCTTCAATTGTATGTTCTGTGTTCTTGTATAATGTACATATTAAATTAGAATCAGAATAGCTAAAGCAGGAATGTACTTCAAATGCCATGAGATGATGTGGAAAACAGAACTCATCAGCACAAAAATAAAACTTACACTATTCAAATTGAATGTACTATCAAACTTACATAATCTCTTATGGGCTGGAAAACAACAAGATACATAGAAACAAAGTTGAACGCTTTTTAAAATAAATGTGTAAGGAAAATACTTGGTATAGCGTGGAAAGAATTATAAAAGATGAGGACATTAGAGAAATCGCCAATCAACCACTAATATAATCAATAATCAAGAAAAGACGCTGGGCATTTGTTTGACATGTGATGTGAATAGATAATAACTGAATACCACATCAAACCGTCATGTGTTAAAAACAGGTGAGAGAAAAAGAGGCCGACCCAGAGAGGCACTGAAAAGAACATTGATCAGAGAGGTAATAGCAGCAGGAATTGATCTCCGTAAATGAGATCGTGTAGCTTGCAGAGAAAAAGCGACAAATGGTGCGATTTGATGAGAAATCTGTGCAATGACTGACACTACAGTTGTGAGAACACCAGGCAACAACAAAAAAGATATATAGTAGGAATATCAGAAACACTAAGAAACATAACATCAGCAGAGGCATACTGAAGAGCAAAAGACCATATTTTATTACCCCTGGACGCTGAAAGGCAACTGAGGAAAAAAATAGGAAGAAGATGATCACTTTCCGATACATCAGAACTGTCTTTTTATGGAAATGCTAACCTGTTTCTCAAATATACACTTTGGCAAAATCTATAAAAGAGAGTGAAGTCAGATATGAATGAATGATATAGCTACTGAGATTAGTGCTTTGTGCACACGGTGAGTTGTGTGTTTCATCCGGATTGTGTTTCCATATTCTGATTGCTTATGAGGAATGATGGTATCGAAATAAGAATGATAATATTCAGCTGAGCATGTGGAAATAATCAATATGTTGGAGAAAATAAACATTGATGGCAAAGACCTGCGAATCAAACAAAAATATGTACTGACAACAACCAGCAGCTTTACGAATTAGCAACCAAATGGTACAATTCGAATAAATAAAACAAGGAGTCAGACAACGCTGTGTTCTGTCGCCGGATATAATTTCACCTTACAGCGAACATATTATGATATCAATAGTAGATCCCAAAAAAATTGAAGTCAACGGTCCAAATATAAATAATTTGTGATATGCGGATGACACAGTCTTAATAGCAGAGACAGAAAATTAACTACAAGAAATGATAGACATAATAGTAAAAGAAAGCAACAAAAAACGTATCAGTCTGAATAGTAAGAAAACAGAAGCAATGGTCATATCAAAGAAACAAGCATAACAATAAACAGGACAAATCAGAAACAAGTGCAATGCGTCAAATACTTGGGCACCATAATAACATCAGATTGAAGATTCATCACAGAAATAAAAAGCAGAATAGCTCAAACCAAAATAGCATTTCAGAAAATAAAAAAAAATATCTTATGCTACAAATCTATGTCAATTGAGTTATTAAGTTAGTTGCGGGTCATCATCATTACACTCTGAACATGTCCATCTGTCCGCTCTTTCATTTCCCCGTACTCCCGCATGTCCAGGGACATAGACAAAGGTGACCTTACGTATTTTGGATTTTTGGAACGACTCTATCCATTGCATGCGTACAGAGCCCGCCTCCACTTTTTTATTCATGCTCATCGAATCACTCAGTATACATGCGTGAGTGTAGTATTGTGACTCTAACCATTTGAATGCCTTGGTCACAGCCGTCGCCTCCATTGTCATGCTACTCATAGTCATGACGTTTGCACCACTGTCTTCCTTGACTATCCTGCTCGCCGAGCGTGCTGTAAATGCCCATGCTCTTCTTTGGTGTCGTCTTACAGATCCGTCTGCATAGATGTCTGCATCTTTCTCATCGGTGTTATCGAAGATGAGAACGTTGACCTCCCACATTAACCACGACCGAGATCTGTTCCCTACTTTTCCTGTCGAGTGTGGCAATACATGAGAAAGTCCCCTTGAATGACGTAGGCACCGGTATCCACTCCTCACCAACTCTGATATTGGTAAGCCCACTGACCTGTTTGATGACATCTTCTGCTCGGCCCACCCATGATTTGCCTCTTTTTAGCCTGGCACCTTTCTCTGTGTTGAGCACGTGGTGCAATGAATGCTCTGTATCTGTACTAATCTTCAGGTATGCTCGTGCTCTCCAGATCTTAATTCTGTCATCCATGGTTGGAAAGTCAAGAAGATACCTCATTGCTACACAGGGAGTGTCCCTCGTACATCCCAAGATAATGCGCATGGCTTCATTTTATATTTTCTCCAGCCTATCAATTTGAGTCGCACTGACAGTAAAAATTGCCAGGGCATACTCGATTGGTGCGAGGACTAATCCCTGGAACAGAAGAGTAAGTAGCCTCTGCTCGATGTTGGCAGCTGCCATGACCTTCAAGGCGGCTAATTCTTTTTACGGGATTTTGTTATCACATGGTCGACGTGGTTCCGAAAACACAGGCTGCGATCAAACTTAACTCCGAGGTATGTCATCAACTTGTCTATGGTCACCTCATCAGCTCCCATTCGTACTACCGGTGTGGTCGTATTAACGATACGATTGTTAAGGGAGAACCATGAAACAGATGCTTTATTAGGATTAACCAAGACACCTGAAACTCCACACCAGAAAGAAATGCGATCGAGTTCGTCTTGCATTGTGGAGGCGATTCCCCGTCTGTCTCTTCCCTGTCGATATTCCAGAATATCATCAGCAAAAGTCATAGTTCTTCCCCTCCCATCCAGCTGTTGTTCCAAGATCGTTATTGTGTACACGTTAAATAGAACTGGTGACAATGGTGAGCCTTGTGGCAGCCCTGGAAAAATGGATGTTGGCTTGGAAGACGAACTTCCACATTTGAGTATCCACCTTCCTCTGAAATAGTGCCGCGGCGATTCATCTAATGATGAAGGGGTTCACCGCCAGTTTGAGGAGCATATGCATGAGATATTCAAATGGTTCCCTGTTGTATGCATCCTCCAGATCTGTAGCAGCAGCACATGTTTCCTCTCGTCTGTGGAAGCCTTCGATGACGTCATGGGCAAAGACTGCCGCATTGAGCCATCTCTCTTTGTTATATCGATAATCTCCGAGTGTGGGTGGGAATAGGCGATTCTGTTCAAAGTGTGAGGACACGAGCAACTATTTTCTCCAGCAGCTTGCCCGCAGTGTTCTGCATTGTGATGATTCTGTAGGCACTGATCTGAGAATGGTCCTTGTTTGGCTTCGGTAGCGGTAGTAAGTAGCTGTGTAGCCAATCCTTCTTAATCTTGCCACTCCGAATGCTGGCATTAAACTCATTGGCCAGTGTTGTCAAATCTTCGTCAACTAATTCGCCTATGCCATCGTACCGAACACCATCTGACCAGGAGCAGTGTTTTGTGACCTTTTAAGTGTCGTGCGAATGTTATCGGTTGTGATTGTGAGATCTTCTTTCAGCCCTACATCCTTACACAATTTTGACAGCGATCCCCGTATCCTCATTCTTACAGCCTCATTTCTTTGGTCCGTCTGCTCAATGTAGCGGGCAAGCAGGGCCTTCCCTTTGCTCTCATCAGATTTGTGCCGTATCCGGCCTGTGCTCTGAAAGTCTGGTATGCTTCTGTGTCGTGTTGTGCCATTCATGCACGGATGAAGGCGCAAGAATGTGGCGAGCGATTTTTCTGAGCACACTTTTTTACAGAAGTCATCCCATTTGGCATCCAAAGTGTAAAGTGCATCATTTTTTGGTCGACCTCTACTTTCAGACTCTTCAAGAGCTCAGATTGTGTTCTTCCAGTGCTTCTGGCTTTCTGCCATGTCTTGACCGTTTGTCTCTTGTTCCGCCAAGGTTCCTCGACAGCTACGTTCCACCAGGGTGGCTGCGTCTATCTCTCCTGCCTCCTACGAGGGGCGCTCTGTTTCCTATGTCTGATTTTGCTAATGACGTCCTGGTCTATTGTTGAATGTGTGGATCTTTCTTTTCTGGCTTCTATTTCTGCTTTTCTCAGTTAGGAGGACACATGGATAGTGATCACTTCCGTGGAACCCCAGTGCGCTCCACCTGCAAACCGGTGCGAAAGTGGAAGACACTAGTGCCAGGTCTATGACACTATCAGAGTCGCCTATTCGACTGGCCATTCTTGTTGCCCTTCCATCATTCAAGCATACTAAATCGGCCGACACCAGCGCGTTCTCTAGGTCTTCTCCCTGCTTGTTGATTATGACGTTACCTCACTGGTTTCCTCTAGCATTAAAGTCTCCGCAAGAAAATTACATTCTCTTCATCGAACTCGAAGAGATTCTGCCATTGTTGTGTGTTCACCTTCCCATTACAGGCATACACATTAACAATCACGAAATGAACTGGGGTCTGCACCCTAACCGCATGTACCTGCAACATCTTCATTGTTCCACGCAGAGATATCTATGTCAATAAAAGTGAGAAAGAGAGCTCATCGGTTCTATATAGAACCAATTCTAATCTGTGGAGGCGAATCATGGACAGTAGATAAACAAATGAAAAGTTGGTTAGTGGCAACTGAGATCAGATTTCTCAGAAGAATGTTGAAAGTTACCTGAACAGTTAAAAATATCAATGCAGATATTCTCAAAGAGGCCAAAACAAAAAGGGTACTTCTAAAAACATCAGAAAGAAACAATTATATGTTTTCGGACACATCATGAGAAGAGGAAAGTTGGAATACTTGGTTACAACTGGCAAAATAAAAGGAAAGAGAGATCGCGGACGAACACAGAGAAAATAATGTATAGCTTGGTGTCATGGCATGGACAAAAGTCAACAACAGAACTGATACGATGCACTGTAGATAGAAGATTGGGGAATGACATGATCGTCTATGCCAACCGGTATGGCACGTGATGATGATGAGTAGTTATTTCTCGCATTTTCTTGCGCCTAATGTCCAGGACTGGCATTGGTAGCACAACGTCAGTATGAAGATTGTATCGTAGAACGTCCGTTTTACCTCTAGAATTATTATCTTTTTGGACAATAGTGGTGAAAGCTACCCAATGACTTGGCAAGCTTTTTTGTATCTTGAATCAATTTCTCTTTTTATTAATTGTTACCTGTCACTAGACTTCCTATGCATTTAGATTTATCTGCATGCTTTAGTTGATTGCTGTCTTTCGTTAGGCTGATGTTCTGTTTCTCGTTTGCGACATTAATGGTTTCTAGTTTGTTGATTTTGATTTTCATGTTGTACGTTGTGCCTGTGCCAGAGAGCATATGTAGGTGCTCGGGTAGGCCTTCTATTGTCCCATGTTTAACTACTTTGTCGTTTGCAAATGGAAAGAATCTCGTTGATCTCCTACGTCTTCGATAGGGTGGCTAACTTACATATGTAGCTCATTAATTTAATAAACAATAGAGGAGATTGTACGCACAGCCTGACTTACATATGTAGCCCATGAATATAATAAACAATAGAGGAGATTGTACGCACAGCCTGACTTACATATGTAGCCCATGAATATAATAAACAATAGAGGAGATTGTACGCACAGCCTGACTTACATATGTAGTCCATGAATATAATAAACAATAGAGGAGATTGTACGCACAGCCTGACTTACATATGTAGTCCATGAATATAATAAACAATAGAGATTGCCTTCACACCCTGACATACGCCAGATCCGAAGTGAGTCAGTGCAAGAGAGATATGTATTATGTTAGTGAGAAAGTATGCAGAAAGATCAAAACACAACAATCCTTCAAGAAATGTTGTGAGAACACCATACCCAAGGGTCGACCACGAAAGAGATGGAGCGATGGAATATTAGAAGCACTAGGAAACGAAACAGCAGCAGAGGTGAACAGAAGAGTAAAAAAACCGCAAATTATATATCGCCTCGACGCTTAATTAAAGGCAAATGAGGAAAGAAAGAAGTAGAAGAAGTGCGAGAGTGAGTGTGTGACTGAGTGATCACGTGAGATGGTTAAGTGAGTATCTGAGTGACTGAATGAACGAGAGTGATAGTGGGTGAGCGATGAATGATTGAATATGTGCAAGTGATTGATTATCTCTCTCTCTCTCTCTCTGCGATCAGGACTCAATCAAAGTAGGATTCCAGACTCCCACATGAAGTCAGCTTTCAGCTTAAGTGTGTTGATCGCCCCCACAGACAGAACATCACATTTAGAGTCTGCCAGATCCACTCTGACTGTACACCCGTTAATACGTTGCACTGTGTTTTGCGCCAGTGGCCCAGTGCATCAGATTTCAGCCAGCATCTTATTCAGGTTCGCTTTCCTTAGCCTTTGATTGTCCCCAATCTTCCTGCAAGGCAGTAGATAGTCTTTTCTTTAGGGGGATTCTGCTTTAGATGGTCTGCCCTCCCGTGTTTACGAGCACCATCTGCCCGAGTCACTAGAGGTGACTAACACAGACATGCACACATAAAGATATGAGATGTGAATAACACAGACATGTACACATCGAATACGAGACATGACTAACACCGACACACATCAAGATATATGACACATGATTAACATAGAAATGCACATAAAGATATGACACATACCTAACATAGACATACACACAATGATATAAGATATGACTAACATAGGCCTGCACACACACAGATATGAGATGTGACTTACATAGCCATACACACACAAGGATATGAGATGTGTCAAACACAGACATGCACACACAAATATATGAAATATGACTAACATAAACATGCACACAAAGATGTGAGATATCCCTAACCCAGAAATGCACACACAAAGCTCTGACACATGACTAACACAGATACACACTAAGTTATTAGATATTACTAAACTCAGACGCACATAAAGATATGAACAATGATTAACACGGACAACCAAGAAATGAGATATGACTAACATGACACACACCTAGAGATGATGGATAAAATGACGTCTTGGGACGCACCAAGATGGCAACTTATTTACATTCGGGTAATGTAAAGAATTACTCATCTTAATGTGTTTCTGTGCTAGTCATGGCCCATCTCTCACACCAAGATATAAGATATGACCAACATGACACACACCAAGTTATTAGCCATGGCAATCACACACACACAAGCTAAGATATGAGCCATGACTAGCACAGAAACACATCAAGATATGAGTCATGGCTTCACGGAATAACACCAAGAAATAAACCATGTCCAGCACAGAAACACATTAATGTATCCATATGCTTGGGTTTGTTGTAGTACTCTCTCTTCTTAACGTGGGCATCATCGACATACGAGACGCAGGCCCCGATTAACTGTTCACAGGTTTCGTTCAAACAGTTGTCCGGAGATTTGAGAGAGCAGTCTGACCCGTAGAACGCTCCCTTGCATGCACAGTTCCCGGTTGACTGTTCACAGGTGTCGTTGAAACAGTTGTCCGGACATTTGAGAGTGCAATCTGACCCGTAGAACGTTCCCTTGCACGTACAGTCTGCACTTTCCGGGTCACATATGATGTCACAGCCCTCAAAACACGTCTGTTCGTACTGTAGGCCAAAAATTACCATCGGGACAAGTGTCACTACAGGTGTAGCCAGGACGTTTACATTGTAGGCATTTTCCGGATTATTCCTCACATAAAGGACAGACACTAAGACAAGACCCGGAGCAGTCGTGTCCATAGATCTCATGTAAACAGTTGCCGTGACACGTACCGATGATGACGTTATATCATTTGCAGCACCCACTACATATTGCACAAAACGACCAAGAATAGGTGTCTGTAAATGTTTGCACCTCACTCACCGTCAGTGCACTGTCGGCCTGCGAAATGGTCGATGAGAACTCGATCTTAATGTGTACCATTGTCGCTTGTGTGGTGACTACAATAGTGTTCACAGAAATGTTTGGGTATGATATATCATTATACTGGAACACTACATCGCCACTGTCAGAGAGAGCCTGTAGAGTGGCATTCTTTACCCGAATCATAGTGCTAGCTCGATGATAAATTCGAATGGTGTGAGTCTTCCGGGACGTGGAATAGTTCAGATACCAGTAAACAGAATTGGTTCCACTTCCCAATTGTGTGTGTGTGTGCAGTCATTGTCATAGAGATTGGTCTTTGTTTTGCCATTAACTGCAGCCTCTGGTCCACATCCGTCTCCTGTATAGCATTGGGCGTATTTGTAAACGAGATCCTAGTACTGACACTGGGGTCCGGAATATTCGTGCTGACAACTGTCCTTGTTTGGACATGCCCCTGTAGTTTTGTCACAAACTGAGTCATTATAGTAGTTATGTTGTAACGTACAAATTCGTCCAACCGGCTGAACAAATTAGGTCATTAACTTCCAAGGTCTCGAACGAAGCCAGCATGATTAAGGACGTGATCTACAGCGGTGGTTAATGAACTGTTTACAAACATTTATTAACAAACCGTGGTTACATTTCTAAAAATCCGCCAACTCGCTGAGATAACAAATAGCTTCATGTTCAAAGTCAACATTATTTAAACTATGGCTCGGACGCGATCATGTTTCCATCTTGGTGGGACCCATCCAAATCAAATTATGCCCTAGTTATTGATTATGAGATTAAACAAGCGGTCGACTACGATAGTGAGTGTGTGAGCGATGAGTGAGTGAGGTTGTGATAGAGTAAGAGAACACGTGCATGAGCTATTTTAACTAATACCGTCACTGTCTTCTTTCCTATACATTGTTTTGTTATGTTTATATTCATAATTTGACTCTTCAAATAACGTTGCGATACCGGTTCTCTGCAGATTAAACTTAGCGCTATACATATTGTGGTTATAGATGTAATAAATAGATGCATGAGAGTAATTATGTTTCAGTCACTGCCAAACACTGACTGTTTTGGAACAGTCTGTTTGTGTATATCCAAGAAATAATGAGTTCAATATGTTTAGAAGCAAAAATCAATTGAGGTTCACCTGTTCAGACAGTATCATCATCATTAAGTGCCGTCTCCGTATCGAAGGTTAGCTACCATGGAGCACCATTCCATGTTGTCTCCTGCTTTGATGGTGCAGATTGTCATAGGGTGACTTGTACATCTTTTGTTGTAACTCGTCCATGTTAGTCTTGGTCTGCTTCTGCCTCATTTACCTTGCATTTTCCCTTCCAATATTACTTTTAGTTGGCTGCTGTGTCTTTTAATATGCTTAAAAATGTCATTGTCTTGTTCTAATTGTATTTAGTAGTTCTATTTTTATTTTAGTTGTTTTAAGTCGTCATCTTTTTTTTTTTTTTTGCTTTTCTTTCCATCCAAATCTACATTTGCTTAAAAAAATCCACATTTCAAAGCCTTCAATATTTTCGATTCTATTTTCTTTTCTAATGTCCATGTTTCTGCTCCACAAAGGGATATTCAGAAGATGTAACATTTTGCTATTCTTAGTTTTAGTCCTGATATTATTTGTTTTGATGTTAGTTTTCTGTTCATGGTATTAAATTACTTTTTGTTATACCTATTCTTTTGTTTATTTCCGTTTTGCATTTTCCGTCACTGGTTATAGTATGTCCTCCCAGGTAGTTGTTGCTCTGAACTGTCTCCATGTGTATTCCTTATACACTTGATATTTTTTTGTAGGGCTTGAGAATTTTCTTTCCTTATGATCATCGTTTTAGTCTTTTCGATATTCATATCTAGTCCATATTTTTTGCTTGTCATGTTTATTTCATTAGGTAATTGTTGTAGATCTTTAGGATTTCTTACTAGTAATACAGTATCAGCAGCATATCTTAGATTATCTTTACAATATTGTTTCAGCCTGGCACTCTGTGATGTTTTAAAAGATGTGCTTAGTGTATGGATTAAACAAGCTTGGTGATCGGACCATTCAGAGAGTATATGGCGCCCATATACACAACCAAGTCAGATCTACATTTTATTACTTACTTTGTCTTCTATTTGTGTTGTGATCTAGAAGAGATGACGTTTTCTTTAATAAATTTAGTTGTTAAAAATACAAATTGTGTAATAAAACTACTATTCACTATCTTCATCACCCGACAATTTCGAGTCTTCAACTAACTTTCATGTGTTTTAAATAATTATCATTTGTTTCAAATAGCTTTCCTTTGTTTCAGCTAACATTTATTTGTTTCAACTAACTTTCATTTGTTTCATCTAATTTATTTTTAAAAAAAATAACTTTCATTTGTTTCAACTAACTCTCATTTGTTTCAATTACTTTTCAATTCTTTGTGCTATACCAAAGGAAAAGCAAGATGTCTCCTTTCCTCCGCTAGTCTACGGGACACTCCTGGGAAAGGTGTAGCTCCCGTTTAGCCTCCCTCCATGTCAGGGTTATGTGAAACCACTGGAGCCGGTGGTTGATGCTTCTGTGATAGCATCCTACAAGCATTGTATGCTATGGTACCCACTCCGGGATGACTGGCAGAGGATCTCACGTATAGAGACAATGTGGAATCATAGAAGGACGAGTATATTTTAGCACTCAGAAAAAATGACAAATAAACAACAGAAAAAAACAAAGAACAATATATGGTCCGAAGCAGGATCGAACCCGTACTCCATGGCACTGTGCCTTGCCACGAGAAGCCGAACGCTTGGTACACTGCCACTCAGCTACTTAAAACGAAGCTAATGTGAGCAGTGTCTTACACGAAGGCGTTCTCATGACTATAAGATAGGGTTACGATCACAGATCGGAAATAAATTGTATTTCTGTACTTTCCTATTAAGGCAAGTATATCTCAGTAGGGCTGAATACTTGTGTTGGAGACAAATATTTATTGCATACATATTACATATATAAAAGCAGAAATGGGAAGAAATGGAACAACAACAAAAGAAAGACTCAAAATGTATGCAAAATCAATTAAATGAATTAAGAGGAAGAAAGGAAGTCAAAGTTTCAGGATATGTGAAATCCAAGGCAGGAAATATAAAAATGGGGCAGTAGAAGGCAATGAAAAGATGGGCATAATATATCAGTTAACTCTATGATGGTGAAAGACCAGAGCTAAACAATTGAAACAAAGACACAGGCCCATCAATAATGCAGAGTGAAGACGATGACGGATTTAAACAAATTAAAAGTGACAAAGCTCTTATTATATAAATATCACTGGACCGAATGTCTACTAAAATCTATCGTTGTAGCCATACCATAGAAGTCAGGTGCCACTGATTGTGAAGACCATAGCACTATTAATCTCAAGAGCCATATGACAAAAATATTACTAATAACGTGTAAGGAACAACCAGAAATAAGTGAGGAACAATGTGGATTTGTGGAAGGTAAGGGAACCAATAATGCAATATACATCTTAAGAACATTAATAGAAAGATATATAGAGGTAAAGAAAGATCAATATATGTACTTTATAGACAACACAAAATAATTTGACAAAGTAAAGCATGTGAAAATATTCAATATGTTGGAGAAATTAAGCAATGATGGCAAGGTCCTGCGAATAAAAAAAAAATATGTACTGACAACAACCAGCAGCTTTACGAATTAGCAACAAAATGGGACAATTCCAATAAATAAAACAAGGAGTCAGACAACGCTGTGTTCTGTTGCCGGATGTAATTTCACCTTACAGCGAACATATTATGATATCAATAGTAGATCCCCAAAAAATTGAAGTCAACGGTCCAAATATAAATAATTTGTGATATGCGGATGACACAGTCTTAATAGCAGAGACAGAGAATGAACTACAAGGAATGATAGACATAATAGTAAAAGAAAGCAACAAAAAAGGTCTCAGCCTGAATAGTAAGAAAACAGAAGCAATGGTCATATCAAAGAAACAAGCATAACAATAAACATGACAAATCAGAAACAAGTGCAATGCGTCAAATACTTGGGCACAATAATAACATCTGATTGTAGATGCACCACAGAAATAAAAAGCAGAATAGCTCAAATCAAAATAGCATTTCAGATAATAAAAAAATAGCTTATGCTACAAACCTATGTCAATAAAAGTGAGAAAGAGAGTTCATCAGTTCTATATAGAACCAATTCTAATCTGTGGAAGCGAATCATGGACAGTAGACACAAAAAAGAAAAGTCGGTTAGAATCCATCTTTTGTTAGGCTGATGTTCTGTTTCTCGTTTGCGATATTAATGATTTCTAGTTAGTTTATTTGGATTTTCATGTTGTACGTTGTGCCTGTGCTAGTGAGCATATGTAGGTGCTCGGGTAGGCCTTCTATTGTCCCATGTTTAACTACTTTGTCGTTTGCAAATGGAAAGAATCTCGTTGATCTCCTACATCTTCGATAGGGTGGCTAACTTACATATGTAGCCCATGAATATAATAAACAATAGAGGAGATTGTACGCACACCCTGACATACGCCAGATCCGAAGTGAGTCAGTGCAAGAGAGATATGTATTATGTTAGTGAGAAAGTATGCAGAAAGATCAAAACACAACACAACGGGCCTTCAACAAATGTTGTGAGAACACCAGACCCAAGGGTCGACCACGAAAGAGATGGATCGATGGAATATTAGAAGCACTAGGAAACGAAACAGCAGCAGAGGTGAACAGAAGAGCAAAAAACCGCAAATTATATCTCCCCTCGACGCTTAATTAAAGGCAGATGAAGAAAGAAAGGAGAGGAAGTGCGAGAGTGAGTGTGCGACTCAGTGATCGCGTGAGGTGGTTAAGTGAGTATCTGAGTGAATGAATGAACGAGAGTGATAGTGGGTGAGCGATGAATGATTGAATATTTGCAAGTGATTGATTATGAAATTAAATAAGCCGCCGACTACGATAGTGAGTTTATGAGCGATGAGTGAGTGAGGTTGTGATAGAGTAAGAGAATACGTGAATGAGCTATATTAACTAATACCGTCACTGTCTTATTTCCTAAATAATTCTTATGTTATGTTTATATTCATAATTTGACTTTTCAAATAACGTTGCAATACCGGTTCTCTGCAGATTAAACTTAGCGTTATCCATATTGTGGTTATAGATATAATCAATAGATACATGAGAGTAATTACCGTCGTCTTTGATGAACGTCGCTGAACGTTGTTGCTTTGGATGGCCTAGACTCACGTGCACTTGCTCAGTCGCACGGCCCAGAACCCGTTCCACGATATAAACTGGCCAGGTCCAGTAACTTGCTCAGCAGCACGCGGAAACACTGTGAGCTTTCTACAAATTAAATGACTTACGCGTCCTTGACAACAGACCGGCGTAAACAAACCGCCATTTTTTGACGCGTTCAATAGTGTAACAACAATGACGAGTGATGAAATAAGGAAATTATAACAAAATGCAATTAAACAAAAGAAGCAAAGTGATTAACATCAAATAGAAAGCGCGCACACTCACGTGAACCCTCAAAAAAATAAATAAAAACAAACAAATAAACAGGAAATTTCACTGGAAAACAGCACTTATCTGTGAATCTTATGAATAGGCCAGCCAACAGGGCGCCATCTTGGCGCGTCAGAGTTGGTGAGGAGTGGATACCGGTGCCTACGTCATTCAAGGGGACTTTCTCATGTATTGTCACACTCGACAGGAAAAGTAGGGAACAGAACCCGGTCGTGGTTAATGCTGAGGTCAACGGTCTCATCTGCGATAACACCGATGAGAAAGATGCAGTCATCTATACAGACGGATCTGTAAGACGACACGAAAGAAGTGCATGGGCATTTACAGCACGTTCGGCAGGCAGAATAGCCAAGGAAGACAGTGGTGCATACGCCATGACCACGAGTAGCATGACAATGAAGGTGATGGCAGTGACCAAGGCATTCAAATGGTTAGAGTCACAAGACTACATCCACGCATGTATACTGAGTGATTCGATGAGCATGATAAAAAAAGTGGAGGCGGGCTTTGTACGCATGCAATGGGTAGAGTCGTTGCAGAAATCCAAAATACGTAAGGTCACCTTTGTCTATGTCCCTGGACATGCGGGAGTGCGGGGAAATGAGAGAGCGGACAGGTTGGCTAGCTGCGCTGTCGTTGAGGACGGGCAACCGATGGATCGGGCGGACATCATCAATGCACTCCGAGATGTGGGAAGAGCACGGGACTTCGACAAACACAGATCAACGTCGCTTCTTCGGATGATGGAAATGGGAGTTAAGATGGGCACAGCCAGAAATGAGAAAGTTGGCCGTGTAAGAAGACTTATCAACCAAAATAGAACTGGAGTCGTCAGTCGCTGGACACTGAGGGAATTGCTGAGGAGGGGATCTGAGCACCTATGGATATGTCCGGAGTGCAATGATGATGACCCGCAAATAACTCAATAACTCAATAACTCAATGAGAGTAATTATGTTACAGTCACTGCCAAACAGTGACTGTTTTGGAATAGTCTGTTTGTGTATATCCAAGAAATAATGAGTCTCTCTCTCTCTCTCTCTCTCTCTCTCTCTCTCTCTCTACGATCAGGGCTCAATCAGAGTAGGATTCCAGACTCTCACATGAAGTCAGCTGTCAGGTTAAGTATGTTGATCGCCCCCACAGACAGAACATCACAATTAGAGTCTACCAGATCCACTCTGATTGAACACCCGTTAAAACGGTGCACTGTGTTCTGCGCCAGTCGCCCAGTGCATCCGATTTCAGCCAGCATTTTATTCAGGTTTACTTTCCTTAGCCTTTGATTTTCCCAATCTTCCTGCAAGGCAGCAGATGATCTTTTCTGTAGGTGGATTCTGCACTTAGATGGTCGGTCCTCCCGGGTTGACGAGCACCATCTGCCCGAGTCACTAGATGCACACACAATGATATGAGATGTGACTAACACAGACATGCACACAGCGATACGAGGCATGACTAACACTGAGACACACCAAGATATATGATACATGACTAACATAAGCATGCACATAAAGATAGGAGATACGACTGACATAGACAAGCACACACAAAGATATGAGATGTGACTATCATAACCATGCACACACTAGGATATGAGATGTGGCATACACAGACATGTACACACAATGATATGAGATATAACTAACATAAACATGCACACAAAGATATGAGATACCACTAATCCAGACATGCACACACAAAGATATGACACATGACTAACACAGATACACACTAAGATATGAGATATGACTAAACACAGACTCACATAAATATATGAGACATGATTAACACGGACACACCAAGATATGAGATATGACTAACATGACACACACCAAGATATTAGCCATGTCCAACAACACACACACACATACTAAGATATGAGTCATGGCCAGCACAGAAACACTTCAAGATATGAGCCATGGCTTCACGGAAAAACCCCAAGAAATGAACCATGTCTAGCACAGGAACACATTAAGGTATCAATATGCTTGGGTTTTGAAGTCGGCAGACTCTTCTTAGCATGGGAATCATCGACATACGAGTCTCAGGTCCCGACAAACTGTTCGCAGGTATCATTATACTGGAACACTACGCCGCCACTGTCAGAGAAAGCCTTTAGAGTGGCATTCTTTACCCGAATCATAGTGCTAGCTCGATGATAGATTCGAATGATGTGAGTCTTCTGGTGCGTGGCAAAGTTCAGATACCAGTAAACAGAATTGGTTCCACTTCTCAATTGTGTGTGTGTGTGTGTGCAGTCATTGTTATAGAGATTGGTCTTTGTTTTGCCATTAACTGCGGGCTTTGGTTCGCATCCGTCTCCTGTATAACAAGCATTACATTTGTCGGTCAGGTATATGTTCTGTTTGAAAGTCACATTCCGACCCCCGCCAATGTAGATAGAGCAGGTATTTGCAACTATCGCCCCTTCAATCCGCAACTTGTTGATCAGACCATCCCCAGAGCAAAAGATATCAATCTCTTGCGAACTAACTACAAACCTTGATTCACTGTTACATGAGGCAGAACCAATTTTACCGTGAAACTGTTCGGATCAGTTACGTCATTCACATAAATCCTAAACGGTTAGAGATGACGTCATGGGACGAACCAAGATGAAAGCTTGTCCGCGTCCAAGCCATGGTGTAAACAAATTTGACTTTGAACATCACGCTATCTGTTATCACAGAGAGTTGGCGGATTTTTAGAAATGTAACCACGGGTTTGATAATAAATGTTTGTGCACAGTTCGTTAAGAGAGATAAATCCTAAACCTGGGAACGGCAAAGATTGATGGCGAGTTGCTTCAAATGATGTAGAATATGTGTCCGGTTTACATGTGGTGACGTTACTATCAAACAGGATAATAGGTTCAGATTTTTGGGCGTATTTGTAAACGAGATGCAGGTACTGACACTGGGGTCCGAAATATTCGTGCTGACAACTGTCATTGTTTGGACATGTCTCTGTAGTTTTGTCACAAACTGAGTCATTATAGCTGTGACATTGTAACGTACAATTTGCCCCAAACCAACCGCCTGCACTAATTAGGTCATTAGCTTCCAAGGTCGATAGCGAAGCCAGCAGAATAAAGGCTTGATCTACAGCGATGGTTAACGAAGTGTGTACAAACATTTATTATCAAATCCGCGGATACATTTCTAAAAATCCGCCGATTGCCTATGATAACAGATAGCGTCATGTTGAAAGTCAACATTGTTTAAACCATGGCACGAAAGCGAACAGCTTCCATCTTGGTGCGTCCCATGACGTCATATCCTCATAATGAGTTCAATTAGTTTAGAAGCAAAAATCAATTGAGGTTCACGTGTTCAGACAGTATCATCATCATCAGTAATTGCCGTCTCCGTATCGAAGGTTGGCTACCATGGAGCACCATTCCACTTTCTCTCCTGCATAGATGGTGTAGATTGCCATAGGGTGACTTGTCCATCTTTGGTTGTTACTCGTCCGTGTTAGTCTTGGTCTGCTTCTGCCTCATTTACCTTGCATTTTCTCTTCCAATATTACTTGTAGTTGGCTGTTGTGTCTTTTAACATGCTTAAAAATGTCATTGTCTTGTTCTAGTTGTATTTAGTAGTTCTCGTTTCATTTTAGTTGTTTTAAGTCGTCATCGTTTTTTTTTTTGCTTTTCTTTCCATCCAACTCTACCTTTGCTTAAAAAATCCACATTTCAAAGCCTTCAATATTTTCTATTCTATTTTCTTTTCTAATGTCCATGTTTCTGCTCCACAAAGGGATATTCAGAAGATGTAACATTTTTCTATTCTTAATTTTAGTCCCGGTATTTTTTGTTTTGATGTTAGTATTCTTTCCATGGTATTAAATTACTTTTTGTCAAACCTATTCTTTTGTTTTTTTTTCGTCTGCATTTTCCATCACTGGTTATAGTATGTCCCAGGTAGTTGTTGCTCTGAACTGTCTCCATGTGTATTCCTTATACACTTGACATTTGTTTGTAGGTCTTGAGAATTTTCTTTCCTTATGATCATCGTTTTAGTCTTTTCGATATTCATATCTAGTCCATATTTTTTGCTTGTCATGTTTATTTCATTAGGTAATTGTTGTAGATCTTTAGGTTTTCCTACTAGTAATAGAGTATCAGCAGCATATCTTAGATTATCTTTACAATATTGTTTCAGCCTGGCACTCTGTGATGTTTTAAAAGATGTGCTTAGTGTATGGATTAAACAAGCTTGGTGATCGGACCATTCAGAGAGTATATGGCGCCCATATACACAACCAAGTCAGATCTACATTTTATTACTTACATATTCTTCTATTTGTGTTGTGATCTAGAAGAGATGACGTTTTCTTTAACAAATTTAGTTGTTGAAAATACAAATTGTGTAATAAAACTACTATTCACTATCTTCATCACCCGACAATTTCGGGTCTTCAACTAACTTTCATGCGTTTCAACTAACTTTCATTTGTTTGAAATAAATATCATTTGTTTCAAATAACTTTCATTTGTTTCAACGAAGTTTCAATTGTTTCAACTAACTTTCATTTGTGTACTTTCTGTCAGAAAATCTCAGCCAGTTCTTCGAACTTTCAAAGTTCTATCAACTTACTTTATTATTTCTATTGTTTATTATCACATATCGTTTGTTTTTGCTACTAAATATTCATTGTTTTTGTTTACGTTGTTGTTCATGCTACTTTGAGCAGAAATTTTAAATAGAAAATAACTACCTAAAATTCAATGTGCTGCTCACTTTCAAATATAAATAAATGGTGAAATAAACATACCACTTTGTTTAAAATAAACGTCGTTTGAAAAAGGATACTTTTTAAAAATGTATTTCATCTTCGTCACTGTTGTTATCTGTGTATTGATTTTCATATTCACATTCTCAAAAGTGTTTTTTACATCATTCATTGACAATGTTAAAAACAACTTGACATGTCCCTTTGAAGTTTACAGTTATTAAAATCGTTTATATTAAATTAGTTTGAGAATAATCCTTTCTCTAATTGACACCAGCCATCGAATACATATAGAAACAACATTTTCATCTGTTCGGCCATATAACAAGACAAAAAGAACTAAGAATGACTCAAAGAGAAACAAAAAGAAACGCTACGAAAACGACAGATTAAGAGATGGATAAAGGGAATACTATAGTCACTTGGAGGGATAACACCAGAAGAGCCCAACAGAGGAGCAAATAATCGCATATTGTATCTCCCCTCGACGCCAAAGGCAATGGAGGAATGATAGAAGAAGAAAGAAAGAAAGAAGATTGTTTCTCTTTACTCGAATATAAAAAAAAAATTAGTACTTCAGTGTATTATCGATAGAATGATGAATTATGAAACCTATTATAAAGTTAAAGTTCGAAACTTAAATCGGCGTCTTGGTACGCGAGTTTTTCACCCTTAGATGCTGTCTGTGAACACTTATGGATAGTGTCGCTTCAAACATTGAAACTCACGATGGGAGATGGCACTCCACACAGGTTCAGAGTGCTACCCCGGTATCTATTTTTGCCAACCGCTGGGTTGACAGCGGGGTTATTTTTTCCCAACCACGACTACAGTTCACAAACTACTTCCGGTGGGAATCGAACACAGGCTGTCCGAACGTCGGTAAATAGTGGGCTGGTTTTCCCAACTAGGCTAGTGATTCCTCCGCAACCTATTATTCTTCAGTTTAGTTAGACGATGTTGAAAGACAGTGAATACAGATTATATTAATTGTATGTTACTGCTCCAGTACATAGAACTTAACTTATTGACTCCACACAAATTGCTGGATTAAATATATATGTAAAGTCAGTTTGGCTACCAGGGTCCCCACGGTGAGGGGAGAACCTAATAAAGCCACATTTTCCTGCCAAGCATTTCATAAGAAGGCGGCTAAAGAGGAATCGTCGCTTGTGCGGTCGAGTAGGTCGGTACCTAGTAACCTTGTCGACAGAATATACCAAAGCATTTTGGGAAATGTTATGACAAGTGACTGAGCAGATTTGGGGGAAATCTTGACTGCAAAGAAGCTGGTTCCATGGACATGAAAGAATAAAATAACATATAATAGAATATACTAAATATAAAGAACAGTAACAATTTAAATATGCTGACATTTGATGCAAAAAAAAGGTCGTACATATAAAGGACCCTTGAATACTGACTGTTACTTGTATTAATTTATATTTTGTTCGGCAAGGACCATATTACGGGGTATTATGAAAAGAGAGAGAACGAGGGGTACACAGAAACATATATATCGGAAGATAGCATCACAGCATTTCAGCGTAGAGACACACATAATAACAGTAAACAGAAATCAAGGGAGAAGATTGATGACGCCGATAAATATTTTTCCATCATCCCCACCGTTAGGGGATGAGACAGGAAGTGTGATGGCTGAATGTGTTGCACAGTTGTTTGGTATATTCTCAAATAAGTATTCTAGTTATAATCATAAACAAATGTATTTAATTGAATGTATGAAGATGTCCTGATGGAATTACACTCCTCTCATTCTTAAGAATGAAATTTGTTTGGAGTGGTTCACATTTATGACACTGTACAAAAATATGAATATTCTAGAGTATCCAGTTTGTTATGTTATTGACATTTTACTCCAGTAACGGTTACAAGATGAAGTATATCAAAATGTGATTAATTCCCCCCTATTTGAAGTAAAATAATAATTATTTACAACAAATATTGTAACAGTTCATGCCATAAAATATCTTATACAATGTTTAATGTACTATAGTAGAATTAACTGAAGTCATGTTTTGGAACTGAGAAAATTGATCAAACCTACTAAAATATCGTCAACGAACAACTCTGCTTGGAGAATAAAAGATTGCAAACAAGCCCGGCTATTATCTCAATTATTCTCTGTTCTATATATTGTGAATTTACTTCAAGTCGCAGAATATTTACATACGTTTGAAATTACGCTTGCAACCTGCAAGGTAAGATATGAGGTTTATATTAATAAATGATATTATTTAGTTAATTTCTGAAGAAACATTAACACAATGATTTAATTTTATCAGCGAGCACTAACAATAATCCTTATCAACATTATCTGGCACGGCCATTCAATGTTATCATCAATAGCTTTCTTTCATTTTCTTCGGCATTAGATGAGGTAATGCTATTTCTAGTCAGTTAATAGTTCAACTTTCAAGATTTGTTGCTGGATATATCTCCTTAATTCAGTGAATATATATTATAATATTTTCAGATACAAATGCAATTATTTAGAAATATTTGTATTTCTCTTTCAGACGGAACAAGTAACATTGAAGTAACAATGCGAATGTTGAAACTATTACGTCATCGGTATGGAGCTGAAACTGTTAGATATTAAAAATGTCAAAATGTTTCCAGCTGCTGTAGTCGAAGAGATGTCTGAGATGGAATTATCTCACATGTCAACCATTATCAACGTTTTTATTTGTTGCTGCTGATTCAGTCAAAGTGTGTAGTAGACATTGACAAACTAGATATCCATATTTCCTTCTCCTTTTATTGCTCATTTGCCTTTCAGAGTCGAGGGGAGATATAATGTGTGGTCTTTTACTCTTCTGGTCGCCTCTGCTGATGTTATGTTTCCTAGTGCATCTAAAATCACGTCATTCCGTCTTTTTCGTAGTCGGCCCTTTGGTCTGATGTTCTCGCATCGTTAATTGAAGGCTAGTTTGTTATGTTTTGATCTTTCTGCCTTATCACGAAGCCAAAACCATTTTATCTGTTAATTCGTTATGTATTCTAAGACGGGAGTTATTTTTAGCTTTTTTTTTCTCAGCTCTCCATTGCTCACTGTATCTCTCAGGCTGTTTCCTGTCATTCGTCTAAAACATTTCATATCAGTAGTGGTTACTTTAATATTGTTCTTGCTTCTAGGGTGCAGGACTGGCATTGGTAGCACAACGAGGGAATGAAGATTATATTGTAGAATGCCCATTTTGCTCTAGATTTATTTCCTTGATAGACAATAGTGGCGATAGCTGTCCAATAATTTGATAAGCTTTGTTGCATCATTAATCTATTTTTGTTGTTTGTGAATTGTTGTTTGTCACTTGACTTCCTATGTATTAAAATCCCTCTACTTGTTTTAGTTTCCTGTTTACTATAATTATATTTGATGCTCTGTTTCTCTTTTTGTGACATTCATGTTTTCTGGGTCTTTTATGTTGATTGTCATGTTGTGTTTTGTGCCTGTGCCTGAGTATATTTAAGTGTTCTTGTAAGTCTTCTATTTTCCAATGTATTAGTGCGTAATTGTCTTCAAATAGAAGATCGTTTATCTCCTCTGTCTCTTATGGGTTGGCTAACGTGCATACGTAGTAAGAAATAAACAATATGAGGGTGGAGGTGAGAGAGTACACACCTCTATCTTTTGCATGATCTAACTTCGAAGTGGTTTGTATAACCTGATGCTGTTCTAATTGTGCAGCTGCAGTTGATGTAGAGACTTTGAATATATATATATATATATATATATATATATATATATATATATATATATATATATATATCTGCGATCAAGACTCAATCAGAGTAGGATTCCAGACTATCTCATGAAGTCAGCTATCTGTTTAAGCGAATCGATTGCCCCATATAGTTTTTTTTTTTCTTTTTCCAGGGATGTGAGCGTGGACCACATTGATCTTCTCAGGTCTGTGTACTGGGGCAATCCTTTAGAACATGTTTTGTAGTTATATAGTTCAGTGTACAGTGGCATACGCTGGTTGTACCTATTTATAGTAGCTCTATAGGTATGCATGATACACACATACAATGTTGATAATTTCTAGTTTAGCGCCTTTCTGTCAAACGAATGATCTCCCCTTATTAATTGCATGCTGCTTATACTTTTTTTTAGTGCAATTTTTTTTTTTAAACAGCAAATAACAGGGCACAATTTGAACTGAGTATAAAATTAAGCGCATACATTACAGCTCCAAAATACAACGGTCAGTTTACGTTCATATACAAATCCCGGAGTTTGATGTAACGAATTGATTCGCAAAGAGTTATTGATATATAGGGTGTTTATAAAGTCTCACTACACTTGGTATCTAGGTCAATTTGAAAAAAATGTTTATGACGTCATCACAATATGTGCTCAATGGTAAGTTCACTTGTTGCGACAGTTTTCTTAATGACTTGTCTGGACTTTTAAGGATTCTGTCTTGGATATCTAAACATATTTCATCATTCACAGCAGGCCTACCAGATCGTGGAGCATCTTCCACATTTCCAGTAGCAATAAACTTATTCAACAAATTTCATTGACAGTGGGAGCACATATTGTGATGACGTCATAAACATTTTTTTTTCAAATTGACCTAGATACCAAGTGTAGTGAGACTTTATAAACACCCTGTATTTACAGGTCATCATCATTTCACTCCGAACATTTCCATAGCTGCTCAGATCCCTCCGCAGCAAGTCCCGCTGTGTCCAGCGACTGACGACTCCAGTTCTGTATTGGTTGATTAGTTTTCTTACACGGCCATTAAGTTTCTTGTTTCTGGTTGTGCCCATCTTAACTCCCATCTCGTTCATTCGAAGGAGTGGCGTGGACTATGGACGTCGAAGTCTTGTGATTCGCATATTTGGATAGAAAGACATCGCAATACGAGTGAGTAGCGATGATATTAACACACATAACAAAACATAATAATAAAACACCATAGTTCAAATATAAGCAATTTGTATAGATCCAGAAAACATATTTCAAAGGACCTATTAGATGTTTGTACGCTCTGCTTAACTGTGTATCTTATTGATGTAATGGAAAAGAACGAGCATCGACAAGGTTGCCTACCTTAATAAAATAAAAACTTTTTGCACATTATATATATATATATATAGTAGTATACAACAAGAGCAACACAATGCATGCATTGATAGCAACCAAACGATCAACAGCCTAAACCACTGGAAACTACTATTCGTGCTGTTTCGTCCTAAATGTTTGTCTGCATCGCAAGTATTCAGCCCTACCATTCCCGGGAGATACTTGTCTTAACAGGAAAAAATACACATACACTATGTATTTCAGATCTGCGATCGCGGCCTTATGCTATAGTCATGAGAAAACCTGCGCGAAAAGACACTGTTCACGATAGCTAATTTTTTAGTTAGCTGAGTGGCAGTGTTCCTTAGCGTTTGGCTTTTCGTGGCAAGGCGCTGTGCCACTGAGTACGGGTTCGATCCTGCTTTGGTCCGTATTTTTTTCTGTTGTTGATTATTTGTCATTTTTTCCGAGTGCTGTAAACATACCTCTTCCTCTGAATTTATTCACCGATTATCGCCTCGGAAGTTTCCCTCTATAATAATGTTCATTTATTATTATTTGTCTCCCGATCAGCAGGCTGTTTGTTCATGCCTGATTCAGTCACAGTCACAAAAAGTATGTGACTACTAGAGAAGCAGAGAAGTGAAACCAATCAGTAGAGATTGTGTGGGAGCATAGATGAGTAATCAAAACTAGAACAGTGACAGCGTTAACTTACTGATCGTCAAAGTCGTGACAGTTCACTTTGTTCGTTAGACCACCCGTTAAACAAAGAATTAGTAGCAAGTGATGAAGATAATGGACGGTAAAACAGATAAAAGTAACACATTAACAGTAACAAGTAACAGAAACAAATTATACTGATGGCACGTCGAAGAGATGAATTGGGATCATTGTTAGAACGGGAAACATGATGAAGGCTGGAAACAATAACTCCCACTCGAAACAATTTGTACAAATTGACATTACACATGCTGCCGATGAGACGATGTTAAATGTACACACCCTCGTAACATTATATACTATAGCTTGTTTCATAAGTCGTGCCCAACTTTAAAAATCAATATCTTTTAAACCGCTTTTTGTAATTTTTTCAAAATTTGCATGTATAGTTATAATGATTAGAACCCAACAGGGAATTAATTTCATTAAAAACAAACATTTGGTTATTATTATTGCTTATTTGATTTATATAAATTTATAACGACCCATTGATGTAGTCAAAACTTAGTGTTTACAGTATTTAAGTTAAAAATAGCGATTACAAATCTATACACGCTCAAATTTACGATTTTGCACGCTTTCCGCGTGAGTTTTCTGACACAATTAGACACTTGTAGTAAACACGAGACATTGTGTGTTCCATTTCCGTTAATTCAGCGGCGTAACGTGGAACAATAACATTTATCATGAGTCTTAAAATGAAATTCTGCAGTTTACAAAACATCGCAATAAAAATGTATGACTATTTTTGCAAAGAGGCTAAACGAGGAAGATTATTTCATTCTTTAGAAAACCCTAAGAATAGGACAAGACACATTTTGGATTTATCTAAACGGTCATTTAATCGTTGGATTCAAGCACGTGACCGTCAATGTTCCAAATATACAAAATCACAAGGAGGAGCAAAAATGTTGGATAATTTCGACAGTGAACTTATTAGAAGTGAAATTCGCAAAATGTTGGGTATGAATGAAACTGTTACAATAAGAAAATTAAAAGTATCGCTGAAAAAGAACAACAGTATTGAAATATCAAAGTCTACATTATGGAGGAATGTGAGAGCTGCAGGCTTTACATTCAGAAATTATTACAATGGACGAAACATCATCTGTGAGAAGCCACATATAGTAGTCATGAGAAGCAAGTACTTACGTGAAGTAAAAGAGGTGCGCAAGCAAGGTTATGATATTGTGTACTTGGATGAAACATGGATCAATGCTCACCACACTAACCAAAGGGAATGGCAGTCATCAGATGGAAAGATTAAGAGATTAATACCTAGCAGCAAAGGACAGCGCTTGATAATTGCTCATGCAGGTAGTCGACAACATGGACTAATACAGAATGCAGAGCTCATTTTTCTTTCAAAATCCATAGACAATCGGGATTATCACTCTGAGATGAATGGTCACATATTTAGACATTGGATTGAAAATTCTCTTCTCCCAGCACTAGATCGACCATCTTGCCTAATAATGGACAATGCAGCGTACCACAACATTGTTGCACTTGAAGATAAAGTCCCGACGTCATCCAGTACAAAATATGCTATTAAGATATGGCTCACAAAGGAGCACATACAATTTAATAACATGTACTTAAAACCTGAATTACTATCTCTAGTACGGCAAAAACAGAGGACAACGATTTTTCAAATAGATAAGATTATCCAAGAGCACGGTCATATAAGTTTGAGGCTGCCACCTTACCATGCTCATTTAAATCCAATAGAACTAATCTGGGCAAAATTAAAAGGACAAGTGGCAGATGAAAATACAACATTCAAAATATGCGATGTAAAGACTCTTGCTAATCTCGCTTTATTAAAAATAGACAAAGATTATTGGGCTAAATGTGAAGACCACGTCTTAAATCAGGAAGAGGAAAATTGGAAAAATGATGGTTTGTGGAATGTTCAACCCCAAACAGTTATTAATCTTTTAGACGCGTCTGATTCAGAATGAAAGTATATAGCCCCCACAATGTTGGCCCCTATATTACCTTAAATTATTTCAACAAACGGTTCTTTTCAGGACCACACAACTATGAAAATTGGACATACAGGTATACCTTGATATTATCGTCCGTCCTCGAACTGAGCAGACAATAATTCTCCTGGTGTTTTGTCTTATCCAGTTATTTCCCCATTACGGCCACGCCTTTACCTAGTGAAAATTAATCGTAGACCAGCAACTACGGTAATTTCTATTCTTTAGGGCTTCGCAATTTACAATTTTGACAAACATCAAAGAAATATCGCCGCTTTAAGAAAACTGCAGCTGCAAGATATTTGTTAAATATACATTTAAAGGGTCTTTTGCATTCTAATAACATTTGGAAAATTTCAAAAGTATTTAACAAACGGTTAGACAGTAATAGCGTTTTGAAGTTGGGCATATGTTTTGAAACGAGCTATATGCTGGTAAACTCTCCATTGGTTGTTTTAATGCGTTACTCTACTTCCGATTGGTTGTTTTTAATTCGTTACCAAACTTCAGATTGGTTGTTTTTAATTTGTTACTCTACTTCTGATTGGTTGTTTTTTAATTCTTTATTAAACATCTGATTCGTTGTTTTTAATTCGTTACTCTATTTCTGATTGGTGGTTTTTTTAAAATTCATTACTCTACTTGCGATTGGTTGTTTTTAAATTCGTTACTCTTTTTCTGATTGATTGTTTTTAATTCCTTGCTCTACTTCCGATTGGTTGTTTTTAATTCGTTACAAAACTTCTGATTGGTTGTTTTTAATTCGTTACTCTTATTCTATTTGATTGTTTTTAATTCGTTACTCTACTTCCGATTGCTTGTTTTTAATTCGTTACAAAACTTTTGATTGGTTGTTTTTAATTCGTTACTCTACTTCCAATTGGTTGTTTTTAAATTTATTACAAAACTTCTGATTGGTTGTTTTTAATTCTGTTCTCTTCTTCTGATTGATTGTTTTTAATTCGTTACTGTACTTCCGATTGGATGTTTTTAATTATTTACAAAACTTCTGATTGGTTGTTTTTAATTATTTACAAAACTTCTGATTCATTCGTTACTCTACTTCTAATTGGTTGTTTTTAAATCGTTACTCCACACCTGAAGTGTTTTTATGCAAAGACGCAATTGCTAGACATATAGGATGCCGCCTACGTCTTCTTTGACTGGGTTTGAGCCATTTCCAAATTATAATTAATTGTATACATTATGCTCTTGGATAGCTTCTCCGATGAAACAATGAGACAGCAATCACTGGAGTCGCTGAACAAAATATTCAAGCCGCATATCAACAAAATGGGCGTGGTTACCATTATTTTTTTTTTTTTTTTTTTTTTTTTTTTTTTTTTTTGCCTAATTATGTTGAAAGTGAATCTATGCTTAAAATATTACCAAATACTTACTTCACTTTTGTCTGTTCCATTTCTGAGTATCTACATGAGAATAAGTAAGATTTTAGTGAAGATGAAATAAAATGAGCATGTAAATGAAAACTAGTCATTACTATCATCGGCTGCTCAAATTTTATTGCAATAAAAGTCAACGAATAGTCTTCACATGTTTGTTTCTTTTTTTGTTAAAATAATCTCACATCATATCTTTCATATTGTTTTTAGTCTCCGTGCTCTTGTTATTTTCTATATCTACAGATTCTACTTCTGCTTCACATTCTGAGTGTTTTTAATCGTTAAATACTATTTTTCAGCTGCTTATTTTCTTTTTTCTTGTTGCAAGATTTTCTTTTTGTTGTTTATTTCACTCATCACTCCTCCATCCTCACAATCTTCTTTCGTCTTCCGCTTATTTTCTTTCATTACATTACCTTTTACACAGTCACTGTTTCATTTTTAACTATATTTGTTTTTAACATCCCGATACAGTGTTGGAAGCAGCAACAAATAAGTCATTGACAGTAACTGCTAAAGCCTGTTATTCCTAGCAATTGGATCATGGCTGATTCAATTAATAAACTGTTTCTCTCACTCTCCATTATTTTTCTTAGTTTTTTGCCACATTTTTATTGAGCTGGTGATTATTTGTCCATATTTTAATAACTTCATTTAGCCATATCTTCCTACATTTCAAACAAGGGAGGAGGGAAGGTGTGAATTTAAGACTAAAGCAGGGCTATAAAAGATAATAAAAGCTGGGTAGAAAGTTCACAACATCTGCCTTAAGGAACTCTGTGAATGTGGCCTAATTTTCTTAAAGCTGAATTAATTGCCATGTTTCACTACAAACGTGACTTTGTTATGACTCTTGTCACGGTGTCCCGTTTATGTATCTCTTTCTTGTAATTGCAAATACACCCTCTCCATCTGTTATTGTAGCGCCTGTTGGTAATAGAGTGGAGTTTAACTGTGTCTGTTCTATTGTCTGATCAAACCAATACACCTGCTGCTTCCTCTTTAATTTCTTCTGATGTGTTATTTCTGTTTTCTGAATTCTTCAATCACGATTCTTAGAATAACAACATCATCTATCTAGTACACACTTTTGCGGTCGTAATTTGTGTACTGATTGGTTTGTATCCACGAATCTAAGTCAGACATTGATACCTCAACTTTAGAATGACGAACGCTTTGAATAGTTTTATTTGCAATGTTTTCCTTCAATTGAGATTTACTCTTCTGATGGAGTCCCTCCCCCCCCCCAAAAAAAAAAAAAAAAAAAAAAAAATATTTGATGTTTCATTGAACTCCTTTTTTTTGGCTGAACTCATTGAGAATGTCATAGTTAGAATTTTTACCCATCCAGTGGGTACTCTTCTGAGAGATCCCATCTCTGTGGTTTATAATTATCTTTCCACTTGCCTGTCTACTGTACAATACTCGCTTTCAGGTCACTCTCGGCTCTATTCATCACCTATGAACTCTCTTTCTAACTTTTTTTTCTACATAGTCCTGTTACGCAAGACGTCTTTCTTTTCTGAAATGTTATTTTGTCATGAACTATTCTGCTTTTTATTTATATACTGCATGTTCCATATGATGTAATTCGTGTGTACACGTATTTGATGCGTTGCACTTGTTCAGATTTGTCCCGTTTATTTTCATGTTATATTTATGATGGTGCTTGTTTAATCAATATGGCCATTACTTTTGTTTTCTTACTATTCACACTGAGACCTATTTTTGCTTTCTTTTATAAAAATGTTCATTTGTTTCTATCTTATATAAAATATGGAAAATAATAACACAAATATGCATAAGGGGTTTAACAAGACTTTAGGACTATCCTGTAAAAGGCTTTACTTACTTGAGCATAGCTACGACGCTGAAAGATAGGAGCCATTGATATTCATTACATAGTGAGAGATCACCATTACCATGTCTATGATTGCCATATATCATGAACAGACGGGGATCACATCAATTCAAGCTTAACACATTTCATCATAGTTTCTTTACTTATAGATAACATTCTGCACACGTACGTTTTTCTTTCTGATTTCAACTATTGACTATGTTCGTATGTGTCTGTGCTCAACGTGTATACATTATATTATATTTTTGCTACGATAGCTATGAAACATCTTGAAAACTCGATGGCTTAAAGGTGGTTTAATCTATGGCTACTGATCAAAAGAGCCCAGGTCGATGCCCAGAATTGATGAATTTATTTTGGAGCGAAACGGTTTAGCGGTTATCCAGCTTATAAGAATTGATACCTACACCTTTTTTTTCTAAGTACAGGCGGTCTAGTTTGATACCGGCCACATCACCCACAAATGTTAGTTATTGCAATATATAGACACTTGCATTATATGAGTGTTCCGTATGTGATATAAATGAACTGTCAGTTATAATTAATCACAAACCACTAACAGCAATATGTGTAGAGTCAGGCACATCCTAATATGCCTGAATGTATCACATAATAGCCACACATACATTTTATATACAAATTAATGCAAATGCGCAAATCTGCTAAAGCAGTAATAATAAAAAGCTGTGATTGTAAGATGATATTTACAGCGTACCATGTATTACCATCGTGTGTACCTTGTTTGCTAAAGACCGATTAAAGGGTTAAGGCATAACAATGCGAAGCTGCAGTAAAGCTGAATGTGAGGAAAAATAAAAAAAATAGAAAAAAATGGTATGTAAGAAGCTTTACGTAGTAAGTGTCACTGTGTATTGTCCTTTGTCACTCTGGCGACCGCAGCCGCTATACTTTGGAAAATCGCCTCATAGTCCACTATGGTTCGCTGACTCCACGAGGTATGAATGTATCACACTCATACACATAGTTTCCTTTTGGTTGCTCCTTCCCTTTTGCAAAGCCTTCTCTACTGCACATATTTGGGTTCTTTGGTCTATCTACTATGCCATGCTATTTATAGTTTTCCTATTCGGGTCTCCAATGAGACACTTCGGTGTTCTCCCCTATACTTTTTTTCCTGTGCTCCTTATCCCTCATTTGTTTTTATTGTTCCCCACTCTCGGACATCTCACTCTTGCTGCCTTTTGAGCACCTGTTGTTCTGCTGTTCTATTCGTTCTCCTTTATGTTTGCACACTGACCCTTGTGTGAACTCCTTTGGTTCTGCGTGCATTTGATTTGCGAACTATTATGCACGTTTCTGTACCTTCACGACAGCCGCACTGGGTTGCCATTTTCTTTTCGTTTTTACCTCAGTCTACACACAGGATAGACATGTTTGTTTTCTTTTAACATTTCGATTGTTTTTGTTTAGGATGTTTTGTTGTTAGTTTTGTGTCTGTGTTTTTTTTTTTGTTCCTGCTGAAGGCCTTTTGGGCCGAAAAGTCGTATAGTCTGTGTCGTCCACTTACTACGTAAAACTTCTTACATACCATTTTTTTCGAGTTTTTATTTTTCCTAAAGACCGATTACTTTTTTTTACATTTCAGTGAGTTCGTTGCTAATGTTTCATCAACACAGCTCACTTTTGTCCAAACGTTTATTTTTATACTGTCAAATGCACTCGTTGAATAAGCTCACTTTGTGCACATTTCTGCCCGTGTCGAATCATCACAATTTGTCCACATTTCTTGTTGACACTCCGGCTGCTATATCTCTGAGTGTGAACATTTCATCTTCACTGACAACATATTCCGTTTGCCCTACCCTTAGACCCAATTCTACTACTGTGGTGATTGTGTGCAAATATCATGCAAGCCACTAGACGGAATAATACTTGCCCACTACCCTGAAGGGGAGCCGCGATAGCTCAGTGGTTTCTGAACTGAACTACAAAGTACATTAGGTCGAGTTAAATCCTGATTGACGGCTTCCAGGTTCATAGTGGTAGTAGTAGTAGTAGCCTCCGTCAGTCATAGTTGACTATGGATTTTCCAGCACCCCTAGGAATGATAATTTTTGTTTTTTTTTCGCCGTGTATTCTCTTTTTCTATAAATATGTCTACTTTTTGTTTGAGTTGAACCTTAAGTGTGTGCTTCCAGAGATTGCGGTCTGCGGCTGAGTCTTTATGTCACGTTTACACACATCTACAAATATAAATTGTGGGCGCCCCTAGTTATTTTACCATCTGCCAGTTGTCCGTAGAGTGTATATTTTGGTATGCGGCCATCTTTCATCCGGTGTACATGGCCAAGCCAGCGTAACCTACATTTTTTTAGCAGCGTGTAGATATTCGGGAGGCCTGTGCATGTCATGACCTCCACGTTTCCTTCATTGTTTCGTGAATGTTCCAGGTTCACCCAGCCTTAAAACGTGTAAACAAAAATGTGCCGAAGGTTTGAAAAATGATGGTCACTATCACCAGATTCTCTATACACAACTTGGCTTGACCTGGCTGTATACGTTTTTACATTTTTACCTGGAAGACGAATGACGGCTCGGTTGTTAAAATTACTAGCGATCATTCATTCTCTCCACTTTAATTAGGATTGAACAAAGGGGGATACATTATCATTATATTTATTGATGGTTTGAACGATGCGTGACCAGACATATCTAGATCATCAGATTTTAGAATTTACAAAAAGGGAATTGACAATGATTAACACAGATCAAAATACGCGCTAGTTACATTTTTTTTCCTGAAAGAAATTTGCAATAGAATATAATCTAATTGTGTGCTTAACAAATGAAAAGTAAACTTAAATTCTAGGGGTGAATACAACGCATGTTGCACTTTTTTTTACGATATGAAATCAGCGAACCAATCAATGAATCAAAAGGAAAATATACAGGGGACGCAAGAGTCGGGCTGGCTTCGGGAAATCGGATTAAGCTTGTATGCGATATCCATATGATGTCTTACTTACATCATGACATTAAATGAAGCAAATCTTCGGTGGCAGTGTAGCTTTGCAGGCTAAACAAAAATTATGTGAAGAAAATAATGACCGAAGGAATTGCCACAATGCCACCAAATATTAAGTTAAGGAAATTGGTTATAAGTGTAGACAAAATAATAGTGTCCGTATTCCTTTTCAAAAAAGATGGTGATACAGAATATTCAGTTGAAATTAGATCAGTTACAAAACGTTTTTTTTTTAGAATTATTGGCTTCGCAATTAATTGTGCACGTTATTATGAAACATATATCAACTGGTTCTCTCCAGACTTATGATCATTGGATATTTCGCTTACAATATAGGGGGTACAGACCAGTAATGTGCCAATGTAAAAAGTGACAGTTACTCGATGATCACACATCAGGAATATATAGGTTCACATGATCCAATCAAACAACTTAGAAGACAGGACAACGGTGTGGGCCCTGAAAAGGATACATGGGCAGATTACAAATTCAATAATCGTGAAGCGTTGTATTAACTAAAGGGGGGACACTACCGTCACCATTTGGAAACAATTGAGTAATTTGTTAGTTCACTATTGCTACATAATGGACCAAATTAACGGTTTTTAGAGCTTTACCAACGTTGGCAGAAATGTCAATGCGCATTCTGAATTTGGACTGCAGAAACAATGATGACACAACCACAGACAGAGCTGTGGGCCAAACAAAACGTGGAAAACCAACTAATGAAGTCCGAGAGAAAGATACATGTCGGGAAACTGCAACATCTTGTTACTGATGTTCATTCTTTAGCAGCTGTCTTTCTCATAGGGTCCACGCCGTGGAGGTGAATGTCATCATATGTAACACCTCAGTGATATTCACGTACAGACAATGTTAACGGTTTCCTGAGCAGAAGTTCGCTCAGTGTTGACCTAGCATGTGAAACATGAATTGTGTAGAAACGGCACAGGATAAAGCTATATCGGTTTCACAGAACCTGTCTTAGGAAGCTTATGGACGTAGAGCGACAAGACAAGATTTCGCACGCCGCCATTTTGGATGGGGCTGTTATCGCCTACATAAACATAATTCTTGTGCAGGTCCAGACCTGCTGGACCGGTTATATAATATAATTAGTACAGTATTTAGCATAGTATATATCGTTTCATGACCTTGGTGACTATTTTCTGAAGACAAAATATGTTTGTATTGTGTCCGTGTATAGCCAGGACAAATAATGCGCTGATAAATATTCTACAACTTCTGTGGGGGTTTGCCGATGAAGCTTCTTCTTTGAGAAATGTTTTTGTTACATTTTGTTTTACTTTTTAAATGTTGTTCTTTGCCACATACTTGTGTCGTGTTTGCAATTTGAATCATCGACAGTTCTAGAAAACGTCAGCATGCATCACCGATAGCAACACCAAGCGTTCGTGGCAGTGGGATCGTCGTAGTAGAAATGAACGAAATCAATCGGTTTAAACAAATCCCATCAGTTTGTGAAGTTGTGTACTGGTGCAAAGCAGATAACAAACTACATCCACTGTATTTTAGTTCAATAAATTTGGTTATTTGGTTATGGAAGGCCCCGGTATCACTGCAAACGAATTAAAATCCATAATTGCTCAACCGCCCGTGCCAGTGGAATCATCCGAATTAATAACTCATCTCCCAAACAAAGAAAGGTAGCTGTAGTCCCCATCATAGCAGTCTCAGCACACGCCAAAAGACATAAGGCGAAACCGCGCAGAAAGTGAACACGGCCAACTGTTCCCTGTCATACGATATCAGCATTCATCGTAAACAATTGGAATATCGGAACATGATCAAAACGGATAAAACACACAGCTCACGGTGTGCACAGAGCACTTAACTCAGTATCTCCTGCAACAAGCCGAACTTGGAATATGAGGAAACTGCAACAAGGAACACTTTTCAGACATAACCTTCAATGGTTCCTGACGCCTATCCACCATATTGCGAATATTGAGGAAGTTCACGTCCTCCTGAAAATGATGATCGTCATAGTATTTAAATGTATAGCGCTTGATGGTGTTAAGACATCGTGCTTGACTCCAACTACGAACATACAAAACACAGTTCGTCGTCAGATTATCCCCGTTGCACATCAAACAACAGATCGCAAGATTAGAGCATGGTCGGTCTTTGGACACACGATAAGCATTTATGATGACTTACACGTACAAAATGGCAGCGTCCATGGGTTCATGATTACTCTAGTGAATGCAGTCTACAAAGAACGAAACATGTTGCAAATTCCCCAAAGAAATAAAACTTCGGCTGATTTGACGGATCCCACCACATTAATGCGTTGGAAATTGTAAATAACTTGCGGCGAACAACTCCATCAACGGTCAACAGCACTCAGTGTGACGTAAAACGCAGATCAACACTAGACGGTGGAAGGTCGCATTCACAACACTTGATTTGTCAAAACGGAGTATTACCGTGCGTGCAACGCCAATTCATTGGCGTAGATATGATAAGTAGAACATCATCATAATTTGATTGCAGAAAATTGCAACGGAAAGCCGAAATTGTCCAGACAGACATTCAGGCAGATAGACATATAGATAAATAGATAGATAGATAGATAGATAGATAGATAGATAGATAGATAGATAGATAGATAGATAGATAGATAGATAGATAGATAGATAGATAGATAGATAGATAGATAGATAGATAGATAGATAGATAGATAGATAGATAGATAGATAGATAGATAGATAGATAGATAGATAGATAGATAGATAGATAGATAGATAGATAGATAGATAGATAGATAGATAGATAGATAGATAGATAGATAGATAGATAGATAGATAGATAGATAGATAGATAGATAGATAGATAGATAGATAGATAGATAGATAGATAGATAGATAGATAGATAGATAGATAGATAGATAGATAGATAGATAGATAGATAGATAGATAGATAGATAGATAGATAGATAGATAGATAGATAGATAGATAGATATATAGATAGATAGATAGATAGATAGATAGATATATAGATAGATAGATAGATAGATAGATAGATAGATAGATAGATAGATAGATAGATAGATAGATAGATAGATAGATAGATAGATAGATAGATAGATAGATAGATAGATAGATAGATAGATAGATAGATAGATAGATAGATAGATAGATAGATAGATAGATAGATAGATAGATAGATAGATAGATAGATAGATAGATAGATAGATAGATAGATAGATAGATAGATAGATAGATAGATAGATAGATAGATAGATAGATAGATAGATAGATAGATAGATAGATAGATAGATAGATAGATAGATAGATAGATAGATAGATAGATAGATAGATAGATAGATAGATAGATAGATAGATAGATAGATAGATAGATAGATAGATAGATAGATAGATATATAGATAGATAGATATATAGATAGATCGATTATACAAAACGATCTAAAAACATCAACTTTCATTGCATTGCCTAAAAAGAATGGTGCAGTTGAATGCATTAACTTCACAACAATAAGACTAATGAGCCAGGTAACAAACATTTTACTAAAAGTTATACAGGGAAGGATT